>VXAZ01006872.1:119882-296904 GCA_013399875.1 Gymnorhina tibicen
TAAAAAGAAAATCAGGTAAAACTTTCAAGGTCTTTGGTATGCAGGTGAATAGATTAAGAATATTTTGAATGTTCCTTGAGTTTAAGATCCATAAATCCAGAAGATGATGACTAAACTCTAAGCAATTTAAATATAAACATATCTATGTTCCTATCTTAAAAAAAATAAGAATGCCAAACTTATTATCATATTTATTACCATATTGCAGTAGTGTAGGTCAAGGGGAAGTGACAACATTAAGTTTCCCAGCTGTCAGTGACCCCAATTTGAAATTAAAAAATAATAGTGCATGGAGTACTGTCTTGTTCTGGTTCCCTTCACCAAAATTTATGCAGAAGGATCCTAACATATGTCTTCAGGCATGGAGAAGTGTAGATTTTCTATTTCCGTGTTGGGTTGGCTTCATTATGCAGCTAGAAATAATCAGGAAGTTTTCATTAAAATAGGGAAGTTCTGTTATATTTCTGAATCTACCAATCTCTTTTATGTTTGAGTGAAGTTACATCTAAAACCCACTGTGATACTACAATGTTTTGATTTTGCATGCTCTATAACTCTTGTAAAATCTTTGTCAAAAAAGGTAGTAAGAATGGCAACTTTGCACAGGTTCAGACATAACCTGCAGACTCATCTTTTTGTACAGAGATTGGACTTCTCCCACTGTTTTTAAGTTAATGTCAGTGTGGTTATGTGGTCTTTTAGGAGTGGGACTTAGAGGATAGAATGTTAGGAGAGACTGAATCTTGGAGGGGGAAGAATGGCAATTCCCATAAGCTGGAGATGCCACATGGTGCATAGAATATAGATGCCTTGTTGTGAATATATACACTGCTTGGGTTCCTTCTCCAGAAAGAAATACTTAGGTCTGCTGACATAAAATGCCAAAGAACTGTAAATTGATTTTTCTGATATGTTTGAATGTTTCAGACACTATTTAATTCAATACACTTGGTGTTTATCTTTTGGTTCAGTTTGTTTTTTGTTTGTTTGTTTTTCTAAATCCCTGGGCCTGCTCTTGCTAATGCTTGTAACAAGGACTGTCCTGCTAACTACTTCACGTTTATTGAATGAAAGAAGATTCTGGGAAGAAAACACAGCTGGACAGTGGTGCTGAAGGAAATGGCATGTAGGGGTTAAAAAATATACTTTATGCTATTATGAATATGCAAGAAGACCTTTGAAAGAAATTTGACCATAGTAAAAACCATTAACTGTTGAAAGCAGAATAAATCTTAAAAGGAAAAGCAGCAGAAATGCATAAGGAGCTTTCTGTGTGCATGCAGAACTTGAATACAGCTGAAGTCATATCTCTTCAAAGAGCTTTTTTACAAGACCCTTACATTTGCAAGAGATGAGCCTGTTTCTCTTCATAGCTATGAATATGCAGGTAGATGAAATCCAAATCTAGTGTGTGCTTGGGGTTATCAGTGTTTGAAAGCTCTCTCATGGTGCTCATGGGGATGAAATGGAATCTCCCTCAAGCAGAAATTCTAGTAGTAAATGGGCTTGTTTTCTTAGTGAGAAGGCAGAAATATTTGCAACAGGGATTCTGATTTTGGTAGGCTACTGGAGAGTGAGCACTCTGCTGACAGCTGGATTGGGATTCCTCTCATCTAGTACTAAATTTCTCCATCTAAGGCAGTAGAAATAAAGTAATTGTAGGTTTCCTTTGCAGTCCACTAGACATACTTTAGCTCACAGTTCTCTAATCATTTTTTTGTGTTGTGTTTTAGGATGAAGGTTTCATTCCAGGGGAGTTCTTTAAGGTGAAGTAACGCACACTCTAGAAGTGTGTATCACAAACAAGTTAAATGAAGGAAAGTTCTTGTGATGAGGCAAGTAGATTTCTCAAAATGTTGAAGTCCATGTAGGTTTACTCCTAATATACTGCAGCTATTGATGCAATAGCTTAAGTTTTTGGTGGTTTTTTGGGGTTTTTTTTGAGTGGGGACAAGCAGAGTGTGTGTAGAAAGATTATGTAAAAGAGCTCTTCTAGAAGAGAGCCAAACCTGTCAATAAAGCTAAACTACTTGATCTGTGAGCACCCATCTCTTCTCATGTAACTAAATATGAAGACTGCATGGAGCCAGAGCAGCAGAGTGTGATAATATTATTTGTTGATTTACCATCTTGTTGGTGGTTGATTAAATCGTCTAGCAAGGTATTGTGGTTAAGATACTGTTGCTTGGGAAGAAAGTAAGACAGACTCATGCTAGTAAGATAGACAACTGCTAAAGATATTGTAAAGCAAGGTACTGTGTTCTTTTTTGAAGCATTGACTTCCATGATTTAAAAAAAAAATTAGTACTCTTTTAATAACTAAAAATTTTCTTGTTTTCATAAATTCTAGCAGTTTCTGTGGACAGGATTATTAATCATCTTGGGGGTGGAATTATTTCTGTCAGTTTTTTAGGGTTGCTGATTTTTTTTCTGTAGATTCTTATTTAAGAATGGCTCTGGTCTGGCCCTTGTTGCTATGATTGATCAGCTGGCAGGAAGATGAAAGAAGAGTATTTCTAAGAATAGAATTAGACTGACTTGTCTGTGTGATGTCCTGAATCTTCTTAATCTTGTTAATTATAGGGCATTTTAGATTTTGTCTCATTAGACTTCACAAATTTGTATTTTTATCCACAGTGTGTCTAAGTCTAACTTTAGCATTAACTTTGAAGTGAATAGGTGTCAAACTCATTACTTTCTCTGGATTCTTCTTGTAGGATAAGTTTAGTTTAAGACCAGAAATCTCAGCCCTGTCATCACAACTTAATTCAAAGAATAAATCAGTAGGTAATTACTTTGCATTTTATTTTGCATTCAGTATCAGAAGAAATTATTCCTCGAGGATGTACTCAAGTAGAGAAAGAAAGTGACCTCAACTGTAGTGAGCATTCTTCATTCCCAGAACTACCTGTCTTCTGTATTTCAGTGTTGTACCTACGAGGTCTTTCTTTAAATTTGTTTAGCAAAAATCCTGGGTTTGTATTTGAGGAATACGAGTGCTTCTGAGGGTCCTTACTGCTATGCTTTCTTAATGTTTGAAGTTTTTAATATGACTCTTTGGACTGTAATTAAGACAATGGTTTTTAATGTAGCCTCATCTGTCCCTATTATATTAATTGTATTTGAAATGCTGGCATGTGGTTATTATTTAGGCTAAGAATGGGTTAGAACTGAACCAGAAGTTTCATTTTGAAAGTCCAGTGCATTGTAGAGCCTAGGAATGAAAGAGATGTGTCCAGTTGATTGAAAGCATTAGTAGGAAACTACCCATCCTCAGGGGCTGGAGATATTTTGAAGCAGAAACTTGACAGAAAAGATTAGAGGTAATTGTCTTCTTTATTCTCACAAAATTTGGTGAGAAAGTTTCTCATTTAGCAGCTTGCCAATGACACAAAAGATATTGGACGGCAATTTCATATGAACTTGGAGACCTATTAACAAAAGTTAGGGATAGAAAGCTGTAACGTTTCTCACATTACAAATGATAAATGGATGTACTCCTCAGAGCTGTCAAGATGGTCACATTCTAATAAGATTAAATTAGTGAAGGGAGACAATAAGCATATAAGTCACCAATTGCCTAGTTAAAGAGAAGCTACTGGTATACAGAAAAAGTACAGAAACCAGAGATATTTTCATTTACTGCACTGAATTCATTAAATGGTCAAATAATCTCAAGAATGGTAAAACCAGCAAAGTGTAACATACAGAGGTCTTGGTCAGTGATGTGTACTTTGTTTTAACTCAGTTTGAATATTGTTTTAACTCAGTTCAAATACTTTGTGACTTATAACCCTGTCAGTTTGAGATTAGGGACAGATATATCACTGCACACTTATAACAAGATGTCTTGTTCAGTCATAGGCAAAACAAACAGCATAGATTAGGGCTGACCAAAATGCTGCTGAAGAAAAGAAGACAAAACCACAACAACCACCAAACCTGTCAGAGTCTTGAACAATTTGTTATTCTGGAAAATCATAAAGTCTGGAAAATCAAAAACCAATTTACTGCCAATTTTTAGTTGAACCTCTGAGAAAAGACTTTTTGCCTGACCTACACTCCACTGAATGTATACAGTACTATCAATTCTTCTGCCTCATTCATTTCTACAAGGGTAAATTCAGACTTCTTGGGTCATCAATCCTAAGTATCTTTCAAAGAACATGAGATACTAGTACTGAAATTTGATAGAGAAAGTCAGTGGTGAAATATCACAAATATACAGCTTTCTGTCGTGGAAAAGGCAGTAATAAGAAAGCACTGCTGAGTATAAGAATGTTTGACTAAATTAATTTAATACCTGGTCTACCATTCCTTACTACTTTGCACAAATAAAAAACCCCCTTTGCTTAAAGCACTTTTACATCATTCTCTTAGCAAGAACGAGAAGAGAATTTTCTGTGCTTGACTTTATTGCTTTCTGCTTTGGCTAGATGTAGATACATCTTCATTGAACTTTTTGGGAACCATTATTACTATAAGTAGTTACATGCCCAAGCTTAGGTTTCACCCCATTTGCTTTTGAAAGATGTTTATGATTTGAAGAAAAGAGAACTCTTTATCCTTTATATTAATACTGTTGATATTTATAATTTATGTTAATCTACCCTCAAAAGTAATGACCTTTTAGGTAATCTACATGACTGTTTGCTTTCCCTTTAATTACGGGAACTTTTGGGAAATCAATCAGTTCTGAAAACTAAGAGCTCTTCCAGTTTAAAATAAGCATAAGCTTTTTTTATTAGACTGCTTTTCACATGTTTAGTTTTATTTTGTGTGGTGAAATGAATGGAGATTGTTAACCAGGCTGCCAAGACAGATGCTATGTGGTGAACTATGTTACAGAAAAGTAATGTCAGATTATAACTGTCTTGTAATTTTTTAATGTTCTTGCCCTGTAAAGTTTACTATCCTATTAAATCTGTAGGTTACCCTTTGTTAGGGGGCTTTCGTAAGATTTCCTAAATAGATGGCTGGTGGAACAATCCGTCATATAAAACAATACATCTCAGAAATTAATGGTTATAATTTAGTTTGTAGGGACAGGGAATCGTGAGACGTATTTCTTATTTCTAAATTCAAATTAATAGACATGCCTTCCTAAATTATGTTTTTCAATTTCAAGAGCAAAATCAATATACTTAAAATTATTTGAAATATATTTTATCCATTGCATAGTGGCTCAGGCTTTTACTCTTCCCTTTTAAACATCCTGTCGATAAATCATGCTGGGTAGATAGATAGTGATTTACATTAAACAATAATGATGGAAATATATACACCAGGAAAATGCAATTATCTACACCAAAAACCCCAAACCAATTTCACAACAATTATGCTTGCTAGCCTCATTTTCTATGGAAACAAAGTGTATGGGATTTTTCTGTCTCCACATCTGTCCCTTTGCCTCTGCTTCCTTACTCAGTGGCTAATTTTAAGCAAATGGGATGGTATGTTTCAGAGACAATAAATTCCTACAAATTTTGATGGTCAGAGAGAAAACCTGTCTGTGAGACTCTAATACTGACTGAAAGAATGCAGCAGGATCTTGGGTTTATTTAACATCAGAGAGAAATACTGCAAATCCTATACTGGGAAAGCTTCAGTTGGACTTTACTCTTTCATTATGTGTCAACACATCCATGCCTCCATTAAATTTTGTCTTTGACATAGATTCTTTGTTGTATAATAAGTTCATGTCTCAGATTTTGTGTACTTCCACTGAAAAGCCAGTTGATTATGAGACAGAGCTCATTGCAGACCAGGGCTCGGTAGGTTTAGTGCTTGCAGGAAACATTTTTCTCTCGTACAATGCTATGGTATGAAACAGTACAGCCTCACTGTGCTAATTGCTTGTGGGTAGACCTTCAACCTGCACTGAGCCTTTGTAGGTTCTTGTTGACATTCATAGTGATTGTCCTCTTTTTGCAGTCCCATGAAGGTGATCACAGGGCTGGAACACCCCTTGTATGAGAAAAAGCTGAGAGTTGTAATTATTCTGCCTGGACAAGAGGAGGCTCTGGGGAGACTTTAAAGCACTCCTCCAGTACCTAAAGGAGACTTATAAGAAAACTGGGGACAGAAGTTTTTGCAGGGTCTGTTGTTACAGGACAAGGGGTAATACTTTAAATTAAAGGACTGTCAATTTAGGTTAGATGTCAGGAAGGGGTTTTTTACACGAGGGTGATGAGACACTAGCACAGGTAGCCCAGAGAGGTGGTAGATGCCCCATCCCTGGAAACATTCCAGATAGGGTTGGACAGGGCTCTAAGCCAACAGATTTGGTTGAAGATGTCCCTGCCCATTCCAGGCACCTTGGGCTAGATGGCCTTTAAAGGTTCCTTCCAACCCAAGCTATTCTAGGATTCTATGGTTTGTGCTTTTCCCCTCCTTAGGGTATTTCATACCAAGATATAGGGGTTTCTATCTAATCCTGGGCTTGCTATGCTCTGCAGTAGTCTGACAGGAGCATTAATTGAACCAGGGCTTTTGAACTGTGCTGAACAAGCCTTGATGGTTTCAATAAGAGTAGTCACCACAGCTGACAGCAGAGTCATGAAGCTTCCAGTTGAATCCTGTCTCTGGAGAATACTTGGGTACTAACTACCTTGTATATGCCTTAATTTGTTTACTAATTCAAGGGGCCATCCTAACCTTCTTCCTTGTGATATATGCTTATGCTGCATTTATGTATTTGATATTGCTTAAACAATTAAGACTTTATTTCTACCACCACAAACACCAGGATCCTGGGCACTGATCATAAAAAATGTTATATCAAACAAACTGTTGTTATCCTTTGTTAGGTAAAGAATACATCTCATTTCAGCTGTATACTCAAAAAGCGAAAGACATTGCCATCATAATTTTAATTGTGATTTTATTTACCTTTTGGGACTGCCTGGAAGCCTCCATCAGTGTCAATGTGCCATTATGCTGTGTGAAAAACAAAGCAAAGGCATAGTCCTTATTCCAGAAAGCTAATGTTTTGTGAAACTGCAGAATACCAGGACATTTTTATGTGTGCTTATGTCTGAATTAATATTATCTAACCCCTAATATTTCTTTTTCCACTTTATGGGTTGTATCATCCATTGTTATTTTAGCAGGGTGTAGAACATTGGCATGATACATTTGCCATTATTGAGATAAAGAATGAAATTATTGGAAGCACTTTTGCAATCAATAATTTTATTTTGTCAAAACTTGACAGGCAATGCTCCTTTTCTTCTTTTTCTCTCTGATGACTGGATGTGATGACTAAAGCTATTATAATCTATAGATAAACAGGGGGGAGGAAATTATAAAAATAGTATATTTGTGACTGGAGAGCTTAAAAACAGTAGCCATAAACAAAGTCATTAATTCACGTTACAAGAAATACATGCATATGTCATTCTGTTAGGAAAGATACTTTTATTGATCTCAGTGAAGTAATAAATCATGGCAAAAACCTTACGAAAATACAGTGCTGAATAGTGGAAAAAAAAATCATTGTTATATCTGATGACTAAAGAGAGAAAAATATGTCAGCATCATGCAGAATTCTTCTTGGGTGCTGAGGAAGAATTGGAAGAAGTGGGAGCTTAGCCCACATGTAAGATATGTCTCTGGACTTCCTGGATTACCTTGCTTGGCCTGTACTCCTTTTCTCATCTCTAGCTCAGCCAGCAGTTCACTCTTGAGCAGCTCCTGTTGAAGATGTTGTTGTTCTGGCAGAGTGTCTCAGCTTCTGCCTCTTCTTGTTGGTTCATTATCCATGGAGAGGAGGTGGAGAGGAAAACGGGGGTGTAGAAGGGCAGGATATAAAAACCAGAGAACTTTTAAAATACTGCAGGGCAATTTCTTGTACATGAGATCTGTGGTGTCTCAGTGATCTGCCTTGCACATTCCAGAAGTGGGCAGGGAATAAGTCAATACTACCAGTGCAGAAGGCTGAAGAAAAGAAATATTTCAGCCTGGCCCAGTGGAAAATGGAATCACTGCAACCACTGATCAAGTGATACATGTGTCCCTCTCTGGCTGTATCAGTACCAGCTTCAACAGTGTGAGGGAATGTACTTGAGCAGTTGAGTTTGATCAACTGGCAGAGGAGTCACTGACCATGGTTTCAGACCATGGCAGCCAGGACCTATTCCTGTGTGTAGTGTGGGAATTGGCACAGATGCAGAACTGTTCCCATCTGGAAGTTTGCATTGAAGGAGAAATTCAAATTGTAACTGCTCAGCAATGGTAATTTGTGACCAAGGAATGATCTGGATTTAGAAGCTGTAAATTCAGCTGGGTCAGACCATGATTGTCCCAGGCATGATCCCAGATGTGCTTAATTTTCAAGTGTAAATATAATTTGTGTGTCCAGCTTTGTAACTCTAATTCTTATCTGTTTACCTCAAAAAGGAGCAGTTTTATACTGACATCTCTGGAGGCTCGTGACTGCCAGAGACCTCTAGGTGTGCTCTAAATTATTAATCAAACTAAAAGTCTTTGAAGACATCAAGTAAGAGATCCTGATATCGGTGATTCAGACCTTTGGGCTGGCAAAGACTTCCTGCCCCGTAAGCACACATTTCTTCTACTGAACTTTTAACTAGGGAAATGTTTCTGTTAGTGCCTCCACTCTAAATGCATGCTAATGGACAAAGATCATGTCTCTCTTTTTCTCTTCTTCACTGACCAGAGGTGGCCACAGTGTCCCTGTGCATATACAAATGCATGCTAAGACTTAGTTTTCTGTGTTTTATCTCTGGTATTCACATACAAGTACTTTTAAAGCCAGTATATTCTCCTTAAGCAAATCTTAATTCTATAGAGCTAAGCAAAATAAAACTAGCAAAATGAGAAGAAATATGGGTGAATAAAGAGTTAACAAAAGAATTAATATTATCTAGTGAATCTATGCTGTATAGTCTCTTTCAGTGAAAAGATCTAGCTTCAGCTCTGATTTCTGCTCCCTTTCTATTGTAACATTCAAATTCCCACAGTAATACCTATCAAGTGGCTTGTGTAGCTACATATGAACTTACACAATGTCTATCTGATGCTGAGAATGCCAAAGTTACAGCTACTTGGAGAATCCTGCCCTTAGACTCTCTGCCTCCTTGTAAGGCATAATCATGGTGAAAGTGGTCACTTACACGTGTCTTTCAGGTAAGAATTGCTGACAGTTCAAGGTGAGAGGTTGGTAATTTCTGACTGATCAATCAAGAGCTTGCTTGAACCTGCTGAGATTGTCTCTCTGACAACAGTGAAAAGAAAACACACCTTTTTCCTGCTAGAAAATGGACCATGAAGAGGGAGATTTTCTGTTTCTGCTCCTTGCTATCTGACCAGTGCAGTTGGCTGGAGGCATGATGGAATAAATTCTCTAATAAGGAGGAAGAAGAGAACATATTCTCTCTGCAGGTGATTCTAGTCTGTACTTGGATGGTTCCTGTTGATGCTGCTCACTCTTGACAGTTAACAAGTGCTTTCCCCCACTTTTTAATAGAAGCTGCTGTTGTTATTGCTGTGGTTGAGGACTAAGCAATGGGTGCCTCCCAGCACTGCAGTCCCCAGATGCCATCCTTACATTTGTGCTCTGAACTGGCAGTTACAAGCTTTTGTTCACAATCTGTTTTATTTAGCTGCAGAGCTGGATAGTAAGTGAAAGGGTGAGTTTTGTCTTCTAACTGAAGTTAAACCTGCCAGTGACCGTAGGCTGGCATCCTCGCTTTGTTCCCTGGCTTCTGCTCGGTATGAAGAAGTGTTCTATTTCCTGTCCATCAGGAAAGATCCACAAACAACATTTAGTTCTTACTATCATAGAAATTTATAGGAAGCCTGCATTAGGAAATGTTAACTTAGAGAGAAGGAAGCGCAAAGTCAAAATTGTATAAAATTTTTACTTTAAACTGACACTTGAAATGTCAATTTGCATCCTGTCTTGATAAAACTTAATCTTTTTCAGATCTTTGGTTCAAAGAACTTGGGTAATATTGATTGTAAAACTGTTGATTTTTGTGTTCATTTAAATAAAACCCTGCAAATTCTTTAGATTTTAAAAAAATTGCTTCTAAATACTTAAAAGAAGGCTTATTAAACACTGGCCTGGAGCACAATTTTTCTCATGGCAGAAAGCTCTATTTCTTCACAAACCGTAATTATAGCCAAATCATTTTGTGGTGATCTGAATGACCACTGATGAATTTATCTGGTGTAAATGGAGCATTTTTCACAACATCAGTATCATATACAATCACGGTCTGATTTGAAGGCTTTATTTTTAGGCATTTTTAGCAGTAGCATACGGTCAAATTATGAAGGTAATTAGGTACCCCTTGCGCTTAGTCACAGTCATTTTGTCTAAACATCATATCTCAAAGTCCCATAACCGTGTCTTCTTACATTGTTTTCAATTAGTAGTTTTCCTTTTTTATCTCAAATCTCCAGAGCTGTGCAGAGAGACATTGATAATATGTGAAAAGAAACGATCTATTTTCTGCACATCAATATATACAATATTTACATTATACAGTGATAATCTCCCTCCCTCTGTGTATGAAATAACATTTCTCAGTCATGGTGCTAAGGGTGTAAATCAAAACAGAGTCAGTCTAAAAAGTGTGCTTTTCATCCTCAAATACATAAAATATGCATATTAAATTAAAAAGCTTTGGAATTAATGAATTACTGTAGCGTGGGGTTAGTAATAATTTGTATCTCGTGAAATTACTTTGGTAGTTATTCATGGAAGTAACTCAACAGCAAAGCATACATACCACAGTACCATTGCAATACATCCCAGATTACTTAAAAAGGAAAAACAATTTTTTACCTCATGTAAATCAATCCAGATGTCTTGATTCGCCCCCCAGTAAATATCCAACTGAGGTTTTCAGTCAGTGTCTAGGACACATTTGGAATACAATATCTAATAACAAAAGCAAAATGTGTGGGGGAAGCTGGGTGTGCATGATGGGCTATTTGATTCCTTACATATATAAGGATTCAAATCAGTTGTTTATTTGCACTGGTTTACCACTGTGTTATTTCTTCCTTTCAGCTTCTGTAGACTTACTGCCTGTTTTATCCAGGAAGGAAAATTCAGGCAGGAGAGTGAAAATAAAGATGCTATGGAAGATTTTATTTTCCCTCCCATAATTTAACTACATAAATCCTTAGGAAATTTACACCTTTGACTGCAGTTGAAACAGGTTTACACAGGGAAGCTTGGCTGGGGCTATGGAGGAGAGAGTAAATATCATTCTGCAGTCACAGTCTGGGATGGTCTGCAGTTGAAGCAATGACAGTCACTCTCATAGGGTACTGTCATGGCACAGGGATAATCTTGGAGACTGCTGTAGAAGTACTGCACTGAGTGTTGTTCACTAACAGAAAGATACATTAAATCCTGGTGAACCTGAAATGTCTGGAAAGTGATAAAACATTTCTGAAATTGTGAAGGAAGTATGCACTTTTCTAGAGGATATTTTAAATTAATTATAATTTTCTTATGCCTTTTAAGGAAATCTGTATGTTAATTCCTGTTAAATTGTCAACATTAAGAACATAATATTTTGAGGTTAGTTTGCAGAAACCTATCTTTCAACCTGCCTACTTTGCCAGCAGAAGGGCCAGTTCTTCTGGATGAGTTTCAAGGTGCAGAAAGTCCCATTGAAGGGACTGTGTTCCTTTGGGTAGGCTGGCTTGATTCCACCACTCCCATTCTGCCAATACACTCTCAAGACGTAGAGGTATAGAATTTTTTAGGTTCCTTCCCTACTCTTCAGTAGCTGGGATAAAATATAATGGGTTGATTAATTTTACAAAGCTTTGCCATCTTCTTCCATGCCTTTTTGAGAGACAGGAGTCAAATTATTTCTTTGAGTGGGGGTTGGACCAGGGGGCTTTATGAACTTCCCTATAACCCAAATAATTCCATAACTTTCTGCTTCGTGAAATGGATTTCAAGAAGTAGTGTGTTTGTAACCTGTGAGTATGGTCATTGCTCGTAGTCATGTCAGCATGCTGACTTCATCTCTGCTGTTAATCAATGCGCATGGCTGATACAGTCCCCTCATAGAGTGTGCAACAGTGTAGGCTGGACTCATTTACACCAGTACCGAAAGATGGAATTGCTAATGTTAATAAGCACTTATGAATTGCCACAGTCAGAGCATATGCACAAGAAGATATGACAGTATTCCAATTGTTCGGCAACCATTTTAAATTTTGATATAGAGAGATTCAGTGGCCTAAGAATTATTCAGTGGTCTATAAAATGAACTAAAACACAAATAATCTCACAAGTTAGGCTGTTTTTAAACAGCTTGGAAACTCATTTGTGTAGTTGTTTATATGACATATGGATAATACGTGTTGTGGCCCTTATGCCATTTTAAAAAATTACCACCCTTTTTTGGAGCACCTTATCTCAGAGATGATGTCTTGATTTGAATATGGCAATAGGAACTGTGTCTAGCTGACAATCTTTGGTTTTTAAAAAGGGTGCCACAGAGAAAAATGTGTTTGTTTTTTGATACATTCTAAGAGGTTTTACATATGATCAAACTTCTTGAAAACTGTTCTTAAAAATTGAATACAGCATTAATTTTGAATTAGTCTTTTAGAATTAACAAATAGAATTTTTCTTACTTTTAAAATAATTTTCTTTGATTTCTTAAAATTCAGATTGTTTAAGAATGAAAATGATTGTTACAGAAGTTGCAATGACAGTTATTTTTCAAGGATTGATATTATCCCAACTTTGTTCTGTGGAAATATTTTGCTTTAAAAACTCCATAAACAAAATAATTACGTCACTTAATGAAGGTCAAGGGAGTTTAATTTTTATTTCATTATTACTGATATCAGTTGCTACAGATGTCTTTCATCTATCTGAATCTATTACTCTGATTTTGTAAAATGCCCCCAAATTTTCTAGACATGTATCTGGGTCTAATCTGAGAAAAAAAATCCCTGAAGCAGGACTGATCTATGAAAAATACCCAAATACAACAAAAATATTTTTGGCACAGGACATTTCCAAGTCTTTTTAGACTCTGGTAAAAGACCTGAGACCTTTTCCCATTGTGGAAGTCATTTAATGCCTTGCAACACTGAGATTTTAGTCAGGATTTCCACAGTGTTTGCCTTAATATTCCATGCCAGGATATTCTACTAGTTATGCACTTTGAACCTCAAATTAAATAAATAACCAGGGAAGAAACAAAACTGTTACAAATCCATGAAGAAATGCTTGGAAGAGGACAAGGATCAATTTTTCCCATTAGCAAATGAAGGTTGAAGAAGAATTGCTTTAAAACTACAGAGGAAATATGTAGGATAAATATTACATAAGACATTGATAGAAATTAAATCTAACAAGCATTTTAATGAGGATGGGGGAGATGGGTAAGGTTAAGAATCTTCTTTTTGGAATGGTTAGTTTATTTATCACTGACAGTATGGAGGAAATGAACATATTAATGACCAACCAAAAGTTTATTCTGTTCCAAATTATTCTAGAAATTGTCTTGTGGTTATATCAAGTGTGTATAAACGTCTGTCTCTTGAGATCAAAATAAAGTCAGTGATGAGTAATCTTTTCATTTCTCAAGAAGCTTTTAGGGGCAGGAAAGGTATGAGCCAGAGGTCGTGTGCATTTTTTCACCAAGACTTAGCCTGGATGAACAGCATGAGTCCCTGAAGAGCAGCAGTCTGCCTGCTAGCCCTCAAAACTAATATAAATAATGTATGAATGGCATTCCATTTGATCTTTTCCATGCTCTGCAACTATACATTACCACTAACAAATTTCACATACTGTCATAGATTCAGAGCTGCATTTTGTGTGGCTTTTGATAGATAGCCACTCATATTTTCTTCTACAGAGTGTGCTGAATGTGCGTCCTATTCAACTTCCATCACAGACTTCTTTGTTACCTATGCAACTACCCCTGTTTAACCAGGGAACTGACTAATGGTGTTTAAAAATAACTGGACTACTGCTCCCATTAATTTACAATACATACCTTAGAAAGCATCCTGTTAGAAAGCAGAAGCCAAACAAAAAGTCTAAGCAGAACTTATCTTTATGCATACTTGTTTAATGAGAAAATACCAGTCCTTGCTGGAGCTAAGGCTTAGATTATGCAACAGAAAGACAGATTGGGCCATTCTGCATTTTTTTTGCATAGCCACACAGTTTGAAGAATATGAAGAAAAAAATATGGGACAATATCTGCCTGAATCAGAGCCTCAAAACTGCATTTTTCATGCAGATTATGTTCAGGATTCTACTGTGTCCCACTGTGTGAATTTATTCACGTCTCGCTGCCATTTATTACTCTAGAGTTTGCAAACGCTCAATCTCCTACCTTCCTTTTGCTGAGCAAGGAAACAAGGAAAAGATTAGCTGAAGGAGTGCAGGCAAAAGTATGCTGATGATTCTTACCCAAAGCCTCAGCTTTCACTCTTGGAAAAGCTGGTTCCTAGGTTCCATAATTATGAAACAAGTCTTCAAAGCTATAGGTGAGCATGAATTATGAAATCACACATGCTGCTTTTGCAGAGAGGCCGATACCTTACCTCCAATTTACAAATGATTGCATTTGTACACATGTATCTTCACCATACTGGGCATGAGCAGGTCACCTCATCTACTAAGGTGCTTAACTAGGTTTTTTATGTGCTTAGTTGTTTTTTCTCTGGAAAGAAAGATCATCCCTGTCCCAGAAGGGGTGTCAGGTGGTCAGTGGATGGCCTCTATGATACTTTAACAAAATACAATTAGTCTAGTCAAACTTAAGTTTAGATTGATGGAAGAGAGGGAGATGCCTTTTTTTAAAAATTTTTTAAAAAGTATTTTAAGGCTTGTGAGGCTGTCAACAGGCTTTGTGTATGCATCTAAGGACATGGTAAGTACTATTTTGGATAATGAAGATGGCTATAAATCAGTCCATATTATTTGTGAAAACCTAAGGCAAGTCGTTTAGCCTTTGAGGAGAGACGTATTGTCTGAAGCACGGGAAATTTGGTTTTTGTCAGTATGAAGAAAAATCCGGTTTTTTTATGAAACTTGTGAGATCTGAGCACATGTTTTACTAGATATAGCAAGGAATATTTTGGGAATAAACTCCTGATTTAGTTATTAAAGACAAGTGACTAATCAAAGTGAGTTCTGCAACTTATTTTCCGTGGAAATCCACAAATTATGTTTGCCCACATATGCGTATATATGGTTAGAGCAGATAATAGGCAAAAAAACTATCCTAACAATGTCTTGTGAATTACTTGGCAAATTTCTTTTCCTTCACTGATCCTATATCCAAACCCAGCTATATTACGAGTGCTGATCCATTATGACATCTTACAGAAACAGATTTAGATGTATATAGAGGCGGATAATTTTATTTGTATGATCTCTCAGAAATAGGCCACTTAATGTATTTTTCAGTGGGAGGTCTTGTAAACTGTCTCTTAGTCACTTGCTAATTTTCTTACAATGTTATAATAATAAAAATAATAATTATTTAGTACACAGCACATTTCATTTCCAAAGTGCTTTTGCAGTACTAATTAATCCTCACTGTGAGGTTTAATGGTGCATACCAGAGAATTATATCCTGGCTTAATGCCAATTGCCAATCAACTGACAAGATTCTAATTTCAGAAGATCTCCTAAGAGGAAAAAGGCATAATTTAAATTAGCCTGGACAGCAGTGGCAGTTTTTATGGAGAGAATTCATAGGTCTTCAGAGTGCTGTGAATGTCTAGATGCTTGGTTAGAGGGTGAAATTACAAAATTCCAAAGAGATAACAACTTCAATTTCAAAAACAATTATGCTAAGAACAGCTAAAGCTACTTTAAAAAATATTTTAAAAATATGTGTTTGGAAGGGTTTCTTGATTATTTAGGGATCATTAATACCCAGATCCATCATTAGCTGAAAATCATAGAATCATAGAATACTAGATTAGAAGGGACCTCAAGGGCCTTCTGGTCCAACTTTTCCTGGTAAAAGCACAGTCTAGACAAGATAGCCCAGCACCCTGTCCAGCTGAATTTTGAGAGTGTCCTATGTTGGGGAAGCCACCACCTTCCTGGGAAGAGTATTCCAATGGGTGAGTTTTCTCATAGTGGGAAATTTTCTTGTATTCAAATGGAATCTCCCCAGGATTAACTTTTACCCATTACCCCTTATCTTTTCCATGTGATCCCTTGTAAAAAAAGGAAGTCTCTGACTTTGTAGCTATTCTTTTAATACTGGATTATTCACTATCTGTCACTTGTAGAAAACATAGGAACAAG
This sequence comes from Gymnorhina tibicen, assembly GCA_013399875.1. Lineage (NCBI taxonomy): Eukaryota > Metazoa > Chordata > Aves > Passeriformes > Artamidae > Gymnorhina > Gymnorhina tibicen. Next base: position 136,177 of record VXAZ01006872.1, read on the forward strand.
GACTAAGTTGTATGGTCCAAACCACGGTTGTAGTAGGGCAATATGTTCCACATAATATTTTTTTTTCTTGCAAAGCTAGCCCAAATATTTTCTACCCTCTGCTAGTGCCTGCACAGCACAATGGTTCATTGTAATAACCTGGGTCTGTAAAAATACCACCACAAATTATCTTTCCTTCCCCTCCCTGATAAGTAAAACTGTGAAAGAAATTAAAAATTTTTAGTTTTGTCTGCTGTCCTACCAAACTAGCAGCAGCTGCAAGTGAATCATGAGGATAGTGAGGATGTTGTGAATAAATTTCCTGCTTGAGAAAAGAACATGGATGCATAGCCTAACTGTGAGGTTATAGACCAAAAGAGATGAGAATTTCTGACTTTTGGGCCTGTGTTGAATGCTGTTTTCAAGAGATACACCGTATTGGGCTTGCTCAGATATTCCTTGTTGGTGCAGATTGCTGGTACGTTGTCAGTGAAAAGGAGAGATTGACTCAAACCCTTAGTGTTTGATTTGTCTATCAGTGCCCCAGGAAAGCTGAGACCCTTGTGCCTGTCTATTGGTGTCCCTTTGGGGCACTTTGTGGGACCCTTCACTCAGCAGTCCTGCTGGATCAGAGGGGGGTTTCACTGACTTATTCAGCGTCACACGCCAAAAAGTGAAAGCCCCTCCTGAGTCTCACACCTTTACCCGCTTCCAGGGACTGCTAGCCCCTTTGAGGGACTCACATTAGCAGTTTACAGAATAACACTCTTAATAAAATTGTGACAGGATAAGGTTTGAGGATTGCCAGTGATAGTATCTGACTGCAAAAATATATTCAAAGCAGTATACTAATTCAAAGCACTCTACAGACAAGCTCTATTCCCCAGTGCAAACTAGCTTGAGGTCATCATCCAGCACGCAGAGAACATAGTTCTTAACAAATAGGTGTTCCTGTGGAGGGAGACAGGTTCAGCTGTTCCCAGAAGCTGTGATGGAGTCTTCTGCCAACTACTCCCCATTCTTACTAACTTTTGTTACCATTTCTTAATGTTCTAGGTGGAGCTTGAGTGGCTTTACTCCTACATCTTACTCAGTGAGGGGTTTCTCGTATCCTGGGGGCAGATATCTCAATATAGTGCCTGAGATAACCTTGGGATTGGGGACAAGCATCAGTCCGAGAAGAGCGATTTTGTCATCATTGCTGGTTCAACAGAAGGACATCTTCCTTTATCTCCCATGGTTTTCAGCTGCTGTGTGGCTTATCTGCTGGAAAGTACCACCGAGTTCCCTCTTCTGCAAGGGTTTTGACAGAGCCTGGTCGCGGTCTCCACTCCACTCCACCCTCCGTTTAGGTGCTTTAGATTGTATCATGTAGGGGAGGTTGGATATCCCAAGTGTTCCATTCAGGGAGTAGCAACTGTATTTTTCCTTCTAAGTTTCGTACCATCATCTTTTTGCTCCCAATCATGTTCTGGCTTATGTCAAAGCCTTTCATTTTGTGTCACATTCTGACAAAGGAAGGTTTTTGATGTATTTTGTTTGGCTCTTGTAGGGAGCGTAAGAATGATGTAGGGAGAGAGCTGAGCAGATACTTGCCCCCTAAGTGATTTTTTCCTACACTGTTTCATTTTATTCAGCTCATTTCAGTGCAGAAAGAAATCATACTTTGGAAGTTGTGAGAGTGGTGGTTCTCTAGGCACCCTAATACTTTATATTGAGAAATACCTGCAGAAATCTTCCTCAAGATGTTGAAAAAACTTGTTTAATTTCCAGTGACATTTTTACAAGTGTTTACATAATGTAAAGTAGTTTCATTTATTTAATGCAGCCAAGAAGCTGGAGAGGCAATTTTTCTAGTGTGATGTAATCAGGACTGCCACTGCTTTTTTCCTTGGGGAAAAAGAAATCCTACCAAATGTATGTACCATATTAGAGACTTCAGAAACATGAATTACTGGACAGATTATTAGTCTCCAGCCTGTAAACACATTTAGAGTATTTTTAAAAGACATATTAGCTACCTGATAGAATGTAATAACTCCAAAGGGTTTTACTTCAGTGTGTCGTATAGATACAGCTAGGGTCCTTAAAATACAGCAGAAAATAATATATCCTTTAGCCAAAGGGAAAGCAGAAGTTGCCTCAGAGATGTTGCAGTTTGTTTTATTCATCCTTGTAAATCAATATTTGTCTTCTTTAGAGCTGCAACCAGGAAAGCGTCAACAGCAAAATTTTCACTGTAACAGTTTAAAACATCTCTACCTTTGGCAGAGGTAAGATTTATTTGAGTAAACGGTGTAATGGTATTCTTCCCTGTGAGGGTGGTGAGGCTCTGGAACAGGTTTCCTGAAGAAAGTGTGGATACTCCAATCCTGGAAGTGTTAGGGGCCAGGTTGAATGGGGTCCTGGGCCACCTGGTCTAGTGGAAGGCGTCCCTACCCCTGGCAGGTGTGTTGGTATCAGATGATCTTTAAGCTCTGTTCCAACACAAAGCATTCTATGGTTCTATAATCTGTAACTCAGTTTTCTTTATTAGAGCTAGTTGTCTGCATTCCCCTTATAGTCTACTGAAGAAAAGATGTGATTCTTCTAATCTTATGTCTGTGATAGATTAGATGTGTCACGTCCTAGAATGTTTCTCTCTGCTGATGGTAACCAGGATTACTATGACAAATAGCTCCAAAACTATACATAAATGTCTCGTTATGGTGAAGTGCACACCAGGTAACCTCGTGTCTCAGGCATCCTTTCCAGTGCCTGCAGAATGTAACTGGAATAGTAAGTGTGTAAGGCTACTTGAATGGGAGGCAGAATGGCTAATTGCCTGGAGACAAAAGCTTGCCTTAAAATAATTAATGTAACATTAATGTTTGTCAAATTATGCTTTAATTTGAATTGGATTGTTTTTAGCTTCACAGAATCACAGAATACACTGAGTTGGAAGGGACCCATGAGGATTCATCGAAGTCCAAATCATAGCTCTTCACAGCACCATCCTCAAGAGTCACACCACGGGCCTGAGAGCCCTGTCCAAATACTTCCTGAGTTCTGTCAGGCTTGGTTCTGTAACCACTTCTCTGGGGAGTGTGTTCTAGTGCCCAACCACCCTCCGGGTGAAGAACCATCCTCACTCTTATGGAGGATTACCTTGAATGCAAGAGTGAAGAGGTGCTGTTGCTTACTGCTTAAAGCTGGAAATTTGCTGATGAAAGTCTTCAATTATAGGTTTAAAAATCAACAGAGGTGGTTTAACTGAAAATTTTTGACTAATTGGGGGTGGAATGGAACTCACACATTTATCAGGAAATAATTTTAGACTCCTAATTAGACTTTCAAACTTGATGCAGTATCATCTTTAATTATAACCTTCTTTATAATGGCTTGTTATTCATTTATGTACATAGAATTGCTTCCTTATTGCCTGATTGAGAAACTTCAGTTGGTAATTATTGTCAATTATTTGATGTGCGACTTAAGCTTTGAATCAAGTGACCAAATATAGATAAATAGTGACATTTAATATGCATGGTCTCAAGCTTCCAAAATGCTATTTTATCTGGCCTCCAGCTGTTGTCCCAGGAAGGCATGTGTCAAATCTGCTAGATCCATGTGGATATCTTAAAAATAATAAGCTCTTTTGAATGGCACTAGATGCCTATTTTTGGCACCCGAATGAGGTCCTTATAATATGCAGGGATACTTTCAGATAAATGCAATTACAACTACAAATATTTTAATTAAGGGGTTATTTTTCTGCCAAGGTTTGCATATTGCACTTTGTAATAAAAGAGCCATACAAAATAAAAAGCTGCATGATGCAATAGATATTCTTTCCTGAACATGATCTTAATACTATTTCCCTTTACATTCAAAGTAAACTTCCAACATATTTCCTCTCCATATCTACTTCACATTTTCTCTGTATTTTCTACACAGTAATAGTCTGATTCTTTTATTAACACCAAGTTATGGCAAGTTAATTCTGTTTATTTAAAAAACGTTATTCTGTGATGCCTCCTTTGATAATATCCTTTCAACTGATTATATTCAATTCTATTTGAAAAAAGGAAAGGAAAAATCAAATTCAGAAATAGTGGAGTGTAATGGTACTCACTACCTTGCACTTAGCAAGTGCTGGTTTTAAATACTTTGAGAACTTAGACCATGCTTCATGAAGTCAGAGCCTGCTTCAGTGAGAATTCTCAATTCCTCAGCGCTCTGAGTTGTTAAGGTCACTGCACAAAGCACTTGGAAGGACTGCAACTTGCTGATAGTAGGAATGCGATTCTCCGCTAAATTCTCTGAGAGCAGACACCTGAGTGCTTTTGATGAAATATGGAAAAGCTACATCTAAGCTTGGAATTGAAATTTAAAAGGATTTTAGAAGACATTTTCATACAATTTTCTTTTACTTACAGTGCTTTAATGTCTTGGGGTTTAAAATTGGTCTTTTAACTAGGAAAAAAACCACTGTTGTTCAGGGAACATGGAAAAAATTACCTGCAAAAGTTGATAAAAGAGCACTAGGAAAACGGAAACATGGCATCAGTCTGTTCTCCTGGTTATGAGGACATGCAAAATAATCTGTTTTGGAAATCACATGGTACCTGTAGTGGAGCTATTGTGCATACGTATTTATAACAAACTTTTGACATATTTGTTGATTGTTTGGAGAAATTATTTCAGAGTTTAATTGGTATATATGTGTTAAGCTTTAACTTCCTTAAAGGCTTAAGTTTCTATAATTCAATTCTAAGATATCTGAGAATCACTTATCTATCCATCTCTTTGTTATTTCTCTCTCTCTGTGTTTGCCATCTGCTTTTTTAGTGGAAAATCTCTCTCTTCACATAAAATCTGCATTTAAAAAAATGAAGAAAACAACAAATGCTTAATTTTAGCCTACACTGGTGTTTGCTTAATCTTATTAAAATGCTTCAGAAAGAATAATATGAGTCAAAGATGGGTTTGCCAGTTTTGATAAAGTTTTCCCAGTTAAGAGGTAAGGAAAACTGATAAAAATGGAAAAGAAAAGTATGTCTCAGGCAGTTCAAAACTGTATTGCAAATTTCTCTTTTAAATTTATTAAACATATAAAAATGTTTATTGTTTTGATAGTTACAAAACACATTGCTTTGGTTTTTGTTTCTTTTTTTTTATATATGACTTAAAGATGCTTTGGAGATACATAATGAAGTTCACCCTAATGATGTTTTTGTTTTTCATTTCAGTCTTCAACAGTAAACACTTTAGGTCAGAAGCTGCCTTGCAATTCTTCAATTGTACAATACCTGGTGTAATGACCAATAGTAAGATTTGTAGGTACATTACAGTACAAATAAAAAGAAAGAATGTCTTAATGCAATATTGAAATAATAACTATTAACACAGGGAGAATTTCCTGCCCACACTATATTTATATTCATACTAACAAATATTGTTATATGAACCAGACTTTCTACAAGGAGGGAATGCAGAACAGATCCACTGTGTTACTTCATCAGATATATAACTAACAAAACCCAAAAAAAGTGTATGGATGTAGTAGTAGGCTGGATGACTCTTTCCCTGAATCATGATGGGAACTGTAACACAGCCAGTCTCATTCTGTCTAGTTCAGATACAGTCTGTAGACTATAAGGTTTCATTCACATTTGAAATTATTTAAGTTTGACAAAAAATGGAGTTTTGTACTTAATATAAGTTTTCGGAGTTTGTCTTTCAAGCATTTCCTCACTTTCCGAGGACCCAGGTAGTAGATACAGGTATTGACATGACAGGTCTCAATCTTCTTTTTATAACCCATTATCATCTGTTGATTCATGGTTTTAATTTCTAGTGGTTTGAAGTGATGGGCTAGATTGTAAAGACAACTTTTAAATTCTGTATGCATCAAGAAATGTATAGATAGTACAAATAGTTACTGAATTCCATTTTTAACCCTACATGGAATTTTATAGAGTAAATGGTATGAGGTTTTTTTTATTTGGGGCTGCATTGAGAAACTATTTCACAGAATTCTGTAGTTGTGACTACACTGACCATTGGAGCTGTATGTGTTCTTCCAAGGCAGTAACAGAGCCACTGTCTTGCAGAATTTTGCTTTGAGCTTAACACATAACTCAGCTTTAAATACAGCAGCCAAACTGTATTGCCTAATTTAGACTTTATCCTTATTTTTGTAAGCCCAGCAGGAGAATTTGGTTAGATCCCACCTGCACAGGCTAAACAGGAATTTTAGGAACGTAGGAACTGCTATACTGTGTCAAACCTGAGATTTGGTGTCCTATTTCAGCAGTGTCTGGTGCCAGAGAGTTCAGCTGGAAGTGCCAGAATTCTCTAAAGATTTATTCATAGGGAAGTGTCATCCCCCCAGTCTGAGTAAGGTGCATAAGCACTGTGTTCAAGGTTGTAGCCCTCAGAGTAATATTATTTCAGCTGAAACAATCCCTTTACCCTTGTTTTGCATTTTGATGTCACCAATTTCCCTTTGATGTTGTATAATGAGAAATAAGCCCCAGAGAAGTGGTCATTATTAGGTGTTCCTCTACATTCCTTAACCTATATAAGATCCTTTCTAAAAACTTATGTTTGTAGTTTGTGTTGGATGAGTTTCAACTGTGCCAAGCAGGTTTTAGAATACTGTCACCTGTTGTGACAGAATTTAACCTTTAGTTTTAGCACTGATCTGTGAAATAATTTGCTGTTTTATAAGCCTGATTTCTTGGAATATCCCAACTTCTACAAAGACTTCTGTTAAATTCTGCTGTATCTAATGGAATTAGATGACCTGAACTGAGAGCATTTTCCCAGATGATGAAGAATAATCACTTCATATAACAGCATTAAAATATTTAATTTCCTTCTCTGTTTATGAGGGATTGTAAAAAGGTCCTTCAGTGAATTCTGCTGTGTGTGATTGCTAAGCATGTGAAACATTGTAAAAGACTTTTTCTGTGTTATATAAAGCACTGTTTTATAGGAATCCAGACATTTTCTGTGTGACTTTCCATGTTATGATGCAGAATCCATCAGAAGATAAAACTGGATTATAATCAAATCTGTTTAGTTTCCAGTCTGGGATTGATTTAAAATTGTGAAGACTGTTCTCAGGCAAGAAAGCTTGCACTGTTGTAATTTCATGACAATTTATATATCATAATGCTATGCCTCAGTATGATGTTATTTCATGAGATAATTTGTCTATCATTCCTGAACGTTTTGAAAAATCCCTCATTCCAGCTGCCTTAGTCTGACAGCCTGGCAAGCTTAGTTCTGTCAAGAAATGCAATTTGTCAAAGAGGACTTCAGCTTCCATGAGCAAGTTCTGAGACCTCACTGAACAGAACAGTTGGGTAACAGAAAAATTGAGCAGGTGTAAAGCAGTAGTTTTTCTAAGAAAAACTAGCAAGAGGTGCAGAATACTTACCCTTAGCCCTGGGAGTGGTGCTATGCTGCAGTGGGCTATGTAACCAAGCCCTATGAAAACAAAGATATTAAAATGACTGGCTAAGCAATACTATTTCCAGATTTTTTGTATTTGCACACGTAACCAATTTCCTTTGCCTTCTGCTGGATTCAGGTTTAAATTTCCAGGCTTCCGCGTGTTTTCCCGAACTAGATACCAAATTCACATCTGCACTTTTGAGCCTAACGTGGAACTTTCTCAGAGGTCTGAATGGAGAACCAAAACGAGGTGTTTCTACAAGGTGGTGGTTTAAAGGTAAAGATTTTTTAAATTTTGTTTTTGGCGACCGATTGAGAACTGTTAAATGACGTAGCGGGTGGTTTAGGGGATCCCCGCAGGACGCGGCCGCCCTGTGTGGCCGCTCGGGGCCGCTGTTTCTCCGTAGAGATGCTCTGACAGAAGGGAGGAGTGTCCGGCTCCCGTCAGCAAAGCGCTTCCAGCTCACGGCAAAAAGACTAAACGTGCTAACTTATACCTTCAGAAACAGCTGCGCTGATTCTTTCTGATTTTTTTTTTTTTTTAATTTATTTAAAGCTGAGACCTAGGTTTTGGTCTCTGGCTGAGCAGCCCTATCACAATTTAAGTCTGAAACAGGAATAATTTACTTTGTTTCCTTGAACTTTAAAGCATCTCAGAACACATGGACACTGTTGCTGTTTTGTTTGCTATAATGCAAAGTCAAATTTTGTATCCTTTTTACAAATTTTTTTTTGTTTAAATATTTTTAATCTGAAAAAGAAAATGAGATGCTTTTTATGGCAAAACGTGTGAAAGATCTTGATTTTTAAAAATTGTATCAAATTTGAGGTGCCAGTCAAAGGTAAGCTTATATTGCTTATAACAGTCCAGTGCAGCGCTGGTTATAAACTCACTGAAGAAATTTATTCTGACAAGACAAACATCTTAAAAACTTCTCCCAGTTGGTTCTGAACTTTCTGTGGTAAATGAGAAAAACATTATTACAGTGGAAAGTTCAAGATGAGAAAAGCACTCCTTCTTGCATGATTTCCCAGAAGGTTAAGTTTGCTTCTTCCCAATGTTCAGTTAATGCCACAAATGTGCATCACCTGGCAAAACAAACACATCAACCCTAACAGGAGCCACTCCATAGCTCTCAGTATGTATTTTATATTGGCATCATAGGATTGTGCAGCTGCCTGCAAAGCCACACCAGTCACTGTGCTGCAGAACAGGACAGTGAGGGCAGAGGGCAAAGGCAGGGGAGCTTCACCAATAGAAAGCAGAGTACATCTGCATCAGCCCCACAACCTGTGTGTTCTGAACTGAGGAGACAGGAGGGTCTGGGTTCAAGGCATGTGCTGTAGAAATGTTAGGACTAGGGGAGCCGAGGTTAAATTATTTTGCACATGATTTGTGTGAGTTCCTATTAGGGTGTCAGCAGCCACCATGTGCAGTAGATGTCCTGTCAATTGCAGTGACATCCTTTGCCCTGTTCAGCCCAGTCCCACAAATGAGCACTGGAAAACACTGTTCACAAATCAGCAGAATGGAGCCTAGAAATGCCAATAAGGAATGGCATAAGAAAACAGTGACAAGATTACCAAATCTAAGAATAATAAGTGTGGAGGTGGACAAAATGGACCTCAGCTACCTGAGTACAATAAAGGCAGTTGGAAGTGGGTCTCTGAAGTATCAGCCTTTTACATTAGAGTCAAGGTTTTGTATTAATTACATGTTCCCAGAATGTTCAGCAGAGTGCATTCCTGATCAGGTTGTAAATGCTTTAAAATAAATATTTGGAGACAAAAGCCCCAAAACTTTAAAATCAGACAAAGTTGTAAACAAGAGTCAAAACCTCACAGAAGCTTTGCAGTCAACATTAATCACAGGAAGAAGAAAATGCTTCAAAACAAAGGATTCTAAATCTCCTGGTAAGTTATTAAAGCATAACATAAGCATTTATCCCTGTCATTTTTTTATGGCTGAGGATGGGGTACCTCTCACTGCCCTTCACTTCATCCTTACTTTCATGCAGGAGATTTGTTTCCCATACATTTTAAAAATATCATTTTATTTTGTTAGTTTTCCTGCTATTTTATATTTAAGGAACAATAGCTGCATGTATTTTTTTTACTTTAAAAATTGATATTGCACTGTTTTTTTTGTAGTTTTCTTCAGGTAATACTGATCTTCTATTAGTATATTCCTTTAATATTCATAAAGGCAAGTGCCTATATGTGTTAGTTCTCTGCTCAGTTTCAGATTTTCTATTGCATAAACTCAATTATATATTTTTAAACTAACCAGTGTTAAGGAATTTCATACCCTGAATTTTGTAAGCTCATTTAGCTCTGCTTTTTTCTAGAAAACTGTTTTCTCTCCAAATACTTCCTCTGGTATACTTGCAAGACCCTGCCTTTCATTATATCACTATTTAGTATAGAAAAAATCACAGAAATGCAGAACCATAGAATGGCTGAGATGGAAATGGACCTCTGGAGGTCAGTTTGTACAGCTTCCCCAGCTCAGTCAGGGCCAAGGATCACCAAGGATGGAGATTTCACAACTTCTCTGGTCAACCTGTGCCAGTGCAAGGCCACCCTCACAGTGACAAAGTGTTCCCTATTGTTCAGACAGAGGCTCCTGCATTACACTTTGTGCCCATTGCTTCTGATCCTGGCACTGGGCACCATTTGAAAGAGCCTGGCTGTGTCCTCTTTGCACCTTTCCTTTAGATGCATATATATATATGCATCTATTTATATGTGTGTGAGATATATATACACAAACACATTATATATAAGTTATATATGTTATATACTATAGATATTATATATTCTGCATGCAATTATAAACTTGTTGAAAGGTGGTGTGGGCGTGCGTGTGGGTGTGGGAGGACTCTGCTAGCTAGGTAATTAGAGGACTTACAGGATTTCTGCTTCTAGGGTAACTGGCTTTTTAAGAGATTTGCCTGAGATTTTCATTGGCAGGTTTTGTGTTAGTCGAAAATACTGTGAGTCAAATTTATTCTCAAGTTATTTGGGCAGAGGAGGGAATTACCAAATCTGGAGTTATTGTGTGGTTTACAAGAAGTGCACCTCCTGGTCTTTTAGTCAAAGAGTGGTTTTCTGGTCCAAGGTCACAGAGAGAGGGCCAAATTCAGAGGTGAAACAGATGATGGTGTAAGACATATACAGATGATTCAAAAGGCGTGTGGATGTGGTACTTGGGTATGTGGTTTAGTGTGAACACAGTGCTGTGCGTTAATGGTTGGACTCAATGATCTTAGATGTCTTTTCCAACCTTAATGGTTCTATAATTCTTTGTGAGACAGCACAGAACAGTTTGATGTCTTTCTTTGCTGCTCTGCTTTTCACTCATTGGTCTGTGTGGTATAACCTCTGCTTTAGTCTGGAAACTATGCCTGCCTGTACCTCCCCTTCATGCTGCAAGCATTTTTCCTGGTGCAGATGGGTATTGCTCATAGCATCATTTGTCTCATCCTTGTGCACTGACTTGCCATCCTTTCTTTCTCTCTGTGCTTTTCCAGTGGTGTAAACATATACCAAAAATGTCCAAGTGGCTGCATGTCCGCAGTCAGAAGGCTCACTGTTCCAATGAACACACCAGAGATTCACATGTACTCCTTTTATTTTGTAGTACATTCATAACTCATACTTTCTGTGTGCTGTACCGAGTGTTTACCCTAGAGTATTTGCATGCCTGTTTGGTAAGCCAGTATTTGCAAAGGAAACCTTATTTGCCTTCAAGTTATCAAAATAAGTATTAAATTTATGTCCAATGCCTCAGGTCCTAGATGCAGTTTTCTTTTAGAAAAGAGGCCTCCAGTCCTTCAGTATTCTCTTACTCCCTGATACTGTATTGAATTATTTAGTTACATCTCAACAACATCTTTGGAAAGACTGATTAATAAAGAAATCAAGTTGTTTCCTTTTTGGCAGAAAAAACATATGCCTCTATGCCTATAAATCAACCTGTGCTTAAAAGCTGGGCTTGAAATCTAAGCTGTATTGTAAAGGTAGTGATATATCAAAATATTGCAGAAGTAGCTGTGCATTTTGCTGGATGTTGCAGCAAGAGTTAGAGAGGAATGACGGCTGCATAAGGGATGCCCTGATATGTGGGCCTTGGGAATCCAGCACGTTCTGTGCCTTCAGGGCCTCTCTTTTTAAGTCAGGCAACCACTGGAAGGGAAGGATGGGGAATAATTTGAGCAAAGCAACTGCTGCTTCATTAGTTCTTATACTACTAGTGCCATGTAACAGCCTGCATGATTACAAGTGCAAATCAACCAAACCTGTCGCCAGCTGAATTAGTGATGGAGGCTGGTCAGTAGTTTGTAACTTATCAGTTTGTGACCTTCCTGGGGTTAGGGGCACTGGCCTGACTGCTGCTGAAGGAAGAGAAAAGCTTGTGATTCCTTTCAAGTGCTCCTTAGCTTGTCAGATGCAGGGGACTGCTTATTTCTTACTGCTTCTACCCAGTTCTGAGACACGTAACAGCCGCAGTATCTGCCACCCCTCGTGAGCAGTACTGCTACCTGAGGCAGGGTTGATCTCGAGGTCTGTCTCTCTCATATCATCTTAGTGGAAGTAAAAAATGAAAAGGTGCACTTTGAGATAGAGCTTATTAATTTCTTAGTCCATTTTTAATAGGCCAAATCCTGGGAAATAAGTGGATTGTGTTGTAAAAGGGCTTGGGCATTTGGGGCTCCCAATGAGAATTGCTGCATCATATTGAAAGTGATCCTGAGCAGAATTCACACCACAAATTGTCACTGACATTAGTACAAATGACATGGTGAGTTATGGGGTCCTCCGTAAAACTTAGCCTTTCTCTGGATTAGTCCCAGGAATATTTTTTCCTAATCAAGTCTTGAGAAAAACCTGAATTACAAAATTTGAATCAAAACCCCATGAGTATAACTGCTTCTCTTCACTATAGTGATTCAAGCTTAAAGAGTACTCTGTGGTTTCAGAGTATGGTCTTACAATGTCTAACTCAGGGCAGTCAGTACTTTCTAGCACATGTCCCTTCTTGTGTTTTTTTTTTTTTTAGTCAAAAATGAAGTTCAAAAGTATCTTGTGGTATGATAGCCATAATAGCAGGGAATTTTTCCATGAAACATGATCTTAATTACTGAAATACCACACACAGGATCTTGATAGATCATAAAAGAGCAAAGTAGCAGAAGTGTTAGAGTTTATGCAAAGATGTGATAGCAATGTGCACACCTTCTGTTCCTGTCCAGAGTGATTTAGTATTTTACTGCTGTAACACAAGTCTGAGCTAGTAGTAAAAGTAAGCTTTAAGTACCAATAGTTGTCCATTAATTCAAGTCTGGTTGTCAGCATACACTGTTTTCTATTATTCAGTCTGTCAAAACTATTCTTGTCAGAAGATCACTGATAGAGGAGCAGGAAATACAAATCTGGAAGACTGCCAAGAAAAGCAAAACTATCAAGGATAAAGAGAATAAAGAGATTTTGCCTTTAAAAAGATATTTTAATTTTTTTAATATTAATTTTTTAATATCAATTTTTATTACTGATTGATTTGGTATAAGTGCAAGATGTTTAAAAAATAAATTTTTGGTCCTTAGGAAAAAAGATACTTCTCTCTTAGAACCAACATGATGGTCCTGACTTGTCTGACTTATGTTTACTCAAGCACATGTGGAAATTACTACATAGTATTCAAAAGTATCAAAGGCAGAACTCAACTTTAAATTCATTAAAATGTGATTCTATAGAGGAGTCCAAACTGTTGTATCCTGGCTTTTCCTATTTTAATATAATTTTAGTTTATGTTTTATTGCACCTTTTTTTGAAGCATTGGAGCTTATACTCTAAGAAACAATGGTGTTCCTCCTCAGTGTTGATGGAATCATCATGACAATCATCTGAAGCTACAAATATGAGAAACCCAGTGTCTCTGCAGCGGATGCCTGGAGGGCAAGGTGCTCAGGCCAGTTTTGAGCCTAAGGCTTAAACCTCACTGCAATAATGCGGTGCACTGTCATGGTTGGGTATTCTTAAATGTGGGCTGTTGAATCCAGGGCCTGTTCTTCACTACTTTGTCTGTCTTGTTGAAGCCCAGCCCGAGGAAGGTCTTTTCTGCAATGTCTGTACTATACTGTTGGTGAAGGCTACTCAGAGAAAAGAAAGCTGTTGGAAAAACATCTGGAAAAATAGCTCACTGTCAGTTAGTGTAACAGGCTAGCTGGAGTCAGCTAGAAAAGGCACCCTATACTGCAGCTCCTTGTATCAGCTGAGGAGTGGCACAGCAAAGCAGAGAAGCGTATTAAAGAGAGATTTCCTGAAATAAATGTAGAGAAAGTGAGTGATGTTGCCTTCTATACAAGCATTTTATAGTTTAAGTGAAGCTGAATCACTGATGTTTTCTCCTGGAGAAGAAAAGAATAACCTGGACACAGATAAGACCTTTGTCTGCAATCACAATCAGTACTTGTGGTTTCTGCCCCTGGGGCTACAGCAACTGCATCTGGTGTCTGAGGATGACACTACCTGAGCACTTATGCCATTGCCATCCATGCAATGCTCAATCTAATGGCCACTCACATAGGGGAACATTACAAGTGCCTGTACGCCTCCACATTTAAAAAATGGGCAGGAAACATTCATTTTATGTTTGCTGTTAAGTTTAATGATTTGTGAAATCAACAGACACCAAAATCACCCCCTTTTGCCAGGTATCAAGTTGAGATTATTTCTTTTTATATCCATTGCTGGCCCTTTTATCTGCTCCATTTGAGACTTTTCAGAAATGCACATGGGTGTAATACCCTAAAACTCTTAAAGGAAATTGCTTTATCCAGTGCTTATGGTGGGGCTGGAGAGCTGTTTTTGATCTACAAATACTATAAAGTGACAAAATGAAGACTTAGCAGGGAATGCAATGAAGCTTTACAGGGCTCATGTTGGCAGCCATTTAGCTTTAGGCTAATACATATTGGAGGAGGGGCTGCAATTGGTCAGCTGAGTCCTTCTTAAAACGTAAATACAGACCAGAAAAGCTCAGATCTGGTCAAACTGGTCCATACTTTTCCTCAAGGTTTTGAAGTATTGAGAGCTTTGGTGTTGATTTGTTGTAAAGTAAGCATAATAAGAGAAACTCATTGCATGGGAATTCTGACCTAGCCTTAAGTTAACATGCAATTGGGTTTTTCTTTGCATGTTTTGTTATAGTAATAGTTACTATATTGTAACACATATTTACTATATAATTGCACATATTTTCACACATACACTTCAGGTAGTTAAGGACTGAAATCCTCTTTCAGCAATGGATCAATGAAGCAAGATTAAATGTTTTGTCTAGGGTTAACTAGTCAGTCAGTGGCAGAGCTAGAGAAAACTGCCATTCTTACAGTTAGGCTGGGATATTCAGAGGGTCCTGTGGACCACTTTGTGAGCTGTGTTAATATGTGACTGGCTTAAAGTGCTGTTGTGTCAGTGGAGTTTTATATATGTGTCAGGTTGTTTTATATATAAATCCAGAGGCAAATTTTGTGTCCAGTTAGTCTGAAAATGACTCATTACAATCTGTTTTTACAGTACATATAAATCAACAGGTCTTCCTTGCCTGCATTTCTCCTGAAGGTCCTGGTATTATGACAGTATTTCCTATACAAAGTTAACTGAATATAACTGTTAAAATCCCCTTCTTCCACTAACTTAACTTCCTCACTAAAGCACGGGCTGAATAAAATTCTGTCTTCTCAGAAAGCATTATACAGAATTAAACATCAGCATAAGTGAATGAAAAATCAGCCAAGTGATTCCTGAGGGATGTGCCACACATTCTTAGTAAATTTTAAGCTTTCTATTAAAAAAAAAAAAGCAGTGCTCTTTTATCTTTGCTTTTGAGTGTTTTTTCATGTCATTGCTCCTTACCAAAATAGAAAAGTCTCATGGATTTCAAACCATTGCAGTGGATTTCAGTAGAAAGTTACAGATTTACTTCTGTGCCTTACTGGTCTGAAACTTCATGACTAAATACATCCTGGTAAATAAAATGGACTAGGAACATTTTGGCCCTCAGGATAACTGTATCCTGATACCTAAACTTTCTTCCCACCCAAAGCAGGATGTCTCTTTGAAGTTCTCTTTGTCTTATTCTGTGTTCAAATCTATGCCTAGGTGTTGTCTGGGAGCATGAAAGTGCTCCTATAAGTGGGAACCAGCTGCAGCTGAGCTTCTGCTCAGACCCTGTTTAGCGGGCTGTTACAGCTCTAGCATATGCGTACTTAAACACAACAGGTGTTACGTTCACACTTCTTGAGCCTGTCAGATTTGTTGAACTGTGTTCAACTGGAGGAGTTAGGAATATCATACTGGCCTTTCACTTGAAGAGAATTATTATCTCTTAGTGCATGCTAAGACTTTTCAGAACATCTTGATCCTTCTGTTGTTAGCTCAGGACTGTCGTACAAAGTGAAGTATCAAATGTTTTGATTATTCCTGTTTCAGCTGAGTCTTGGGACAGAATTTTTCCAATTCCTTTTATCATCTGATTGAACTTGATATTTTATATTTCATTTTACTCCAGATATATATTTTCTTTTCTCTAACTGTATTCTTTTAGTCCCCATCCTATTTCTTTGTCCTGTTGTGGTGGGTTGACCTTGGATGGATTCCAGGTGCTCACCAAAGCCACTCTATAACTCCCCTCCTCAGCTGGGCAAGGGAGAAAATGTAAAGAAAGGCTTGAAACAGGAGCAGGGAGAGATCACTCCACAATTACTGTCATGGGCAAAGCAGTCTCCACTTGGGGAAATTAACTTGATTTATTACCAATCAAATCAGAGTAGGATAATGAGAAATAAAACCTAATCTTAAAAACACCTTCCCCTCACCCTTCCCTTCTTCCCCATCTCAACTTTACTCCTGATTTTCCCTACCTCTTCCCCCTCAGCACTGCAGGGGAATGGGGGCTGCTGTCAGTTCATCACATGTTGTCTATGTCCCATGGGGTCACACATTCTGCCAGAAAACTTCTCCAGCATGGGCTTCTCTCTCTACAGGAACACAGGTCCTGCTGGGTTGCAGCCTCCTTTGGGCATCCACCTGTTCTGACATGGGGTCCTACTTGGGCTGCAGGTAGCTGCAGGGGAATCTTTGCTCTGGTGCCTGAAGCATCTCCTGCTTCTTCTTCCCTGTCCTTGGTGTCTGCAGAGCTGATACTCTCACCCATCGTCACTTTTCTCTCTGGATGCTGCTGCACAATTTTTTTTCCTTGTTCTTAACTATATTATCCCAGAGGTCTTACTGCTGCTGATGGACTCAGCCTTGTCCAGTGGCAGGTCCACCTTGGAGCTGGCTGGCACCAGCCACCTTGGCTCTGTTGGACATGGGGGAAATTTCTGGGAGCTTCTCACAGAAGCAACCCCTGTAACCATCCTGCTACCAAAGCCTGGACACCAATACACCTATCTTAAATTTGACAGTTTTCTAATGTTTGTCCTTCACATGCTTGAATGCAATGAACTTGCATATCTTGAATCTAATATTTCACAGTGGTACTAACTGTTAAAATAAAGGCTTCATTAAAAATAATTATCAGAAGTTTTGTCTTCTGGAAACCATAGCCTAAGGTATAGTAACTTACTTTCCTTTATTCTGGTGCCTGACTATATACTTTCCATTCATTATAGTATCATAAATCTAATGTTAACACTACTAAGATCATGTTCATGCTTTATACAAAGTTCTTTGTTAATTTAAACATACATATTATTAGTAAATTACTCTTAAAAGTAGCTCAGGTGCAGAACACCATTCAGGCATATTTATTTCAGAAATAATACATCAATCTCTCATCACAGTATGTAATTTGACCTTGTCCAAATTCATTTTTGAGAGCTTTAAAGTAAACAGAGATCTCTCAAATTTTTTCCCATATTTTTATGCTAGTCAAATATTTAGAGCAGAAAAATGGAAAAAAATGCCTTTCAAATGGTGAAAAATGATGTTTTTCAGTGATGAAAAAGACAAACCCCTTTTTCACTCTGGAAAAGGAATCTTTCGTTTTGCAGTAGGGTTACAATCCAGGATTAAAGAAAAATATTACATATATCTAAACTAGTCAAGAGCTAGAATAGGTGTGGGCCATAAGTGGGACAGTCAGTGTTTGAGATCTATCTTTTCAGGAGTTCACAGTCGTTTTTACTGTAACCACGGTAACTGAGAGATGGAAATTATCACTGGTCCTGCAGTGTCAGCCGCAAAAATTCCCTAGACAAAGCCAGGCAGTATATTTATTTGGGCTTAACAACTAAAGCACTAATGTGATTTCAGCAGATACTTTAGTAGGATGAGCTGTCTAGTTGTTATTTCTTACATGTCTTTTTGATGTAATAAATACTTTGGTATGCAACACATAAATTCAGAACAGACTAAGATAGTGAATTGTTTCATAGAATCATAGTTACATTAAGGTTGGAAAAGACGTCTGAGGTCATTGAATACAACCATGAACCTAACACTGCCATGTCCAGCCCTAAGCCATGTCCCTAAGCACCACAACTACTTCAACGATAATAGGAAGTTAGATCCTTTTGCAGCAGATCCTGTTCACCATCACTGGTAGCTTAGAATTTAATTTCAAACCATACCAGCAAATCCCAAAATTTTGTTGCACATCTCCAGTCCTCCCTGATTCCGACTCTTCATTTTTGTATGGTTAACAACCACAAAATTCCTGACAAAAATGTACTGCCTTTTTCTTCAAATAGTGTAAATAGGTAAACCAGTCTTTGGGAACACAGGGCGGAGCACTTTGTCATGTTAATAGTCTTGTTGACTTCAATGAGACTTCCAATGCTACTGAACATTCTTGGAATGTGAAATATTTAGAAGATATAACAAGTGGAACTGGTCATCACCAGATTGTTTAATTTCACAGCACTGTTCATGGAACAGCAGCAACAGGGTTTTGTAGCATAGTGCCCTGTTGGGAGGAGGCCGTGCTGGGAGGGGACACACGAAGAAAAAAGTGAATAGACCTACCAGGAGAAGAGGCAGGCAAAGTGGGGGAGTGGCGTGGAAGGGAACAGTGCTGGGATCACAGCTGGAGACCCTCACACTGGGGCAAGAACCTACCTGAAGGGATGGAGAGTCCTGTACCAGGGCAGAGGAGCAGTAAGAGCCAAGGAGCAGTGGAAGAAAAACAGCAAGAAGCAAAGGGCAGAAGAAATTGACACTGACCTGGAGCTCCTGCGCCCCCCAACACCGCACTGAAGGGTTTGGCAAAACAGAGGAAGGTGAGAGTGGGAAGGTGGGAAGAGAGATGTTGGGCTTAAGTCGAGTCTGAAGAAGGGGGAGGCAAAGTGTTGACTTAATTGTTTGCTTTCTATTTTTTTCCAGTACCAGCATCAGTAATTAGAATTTAATGTTAAAAATTGTCAGTTACTTAAATTATGTGAAATTCCCTGAGTCAGGAGTCTTCTGCCTGCAACATACAGTTATATGTGCTATTTCATGCTGTGTAGTAACAGGTTATGCCTTCTAATGGGATGTACGTATTTATTTATAGGGAGGAAGCAAAGAGAACTGGGGCAGTTTTATTCTACGAGAGATAGTGCCATAATATGAACGAGTGCACATTGCTAGAACAGGTGGAAAAAAAAGTGTGGAAGTGGTTGCTCCAAGAGCTGATAACAATTTTTTAGGTCCAGAGGGTTAGTGCCAGTTGCTGATTTTGTTTCTGCTTGTATATGTTCAACTTCTCTCCAATATCAACACTTATTTTATGTCATCTGCTGTTGTATTTTATTCTAGACCTCTCTTGAACATTAGATCACCATCCTGTGGAAGAACTGTATTGTTGGGCTGCAGCATGGACTATTGTTCTGTATGGAATATTAGCTTCAAGTACTGCAGAGGCTGTTGCAGGAGGTTTGAATCTTAGAGGTGACAACCGTTCTGGATGTTACATTGTCCAGCTGAGCTCCTTGTGTTTGGTTTCTTGCTCAAGAAAATGTTCTTGGTTGTAGAACAGTGTCACAGTCCTGTCCTTATTCTGCAACCTCACCTCACCTTGGCTACGTCTGGACACTGGGTCACATGGCCCTGCTAAATCCATTGCCTGGGAGAGATAGCTGTGGAGCAGAAAAAAGATTATTTTCACATTTGTATGGGAGAGAGACACTGGTGTCACATTCATATGGAAGTCACTTTCAGCTAAGCTGGAGTGTAGGAGACATTACTGGTTTTATTATCATATTCACTGCACGAGACTTGGCAGTATGAATCCACATGAATGTCAGATAGCCAAATGAGAGAATGAAGTATGTGAGAACTGTGAATTTAGAAGAATGTGACCACATGGGTCTGTCTTCTTGAAAGATAGAATTTTTAATGATGAATGTGATGATATTTGGAAAAACAAATCCCAGTAAACTGTCAATAATTTTTTCCTGTACTTCATTTATTTCCTCCATCCTTCTCTTCTTCCTTTTCCCACTAATTTAAAGGGAAATGGTATGTAAAAGAGGGTTAATACTGTTACGTAATATGTTATTCATAAAAATATTTTTTATAGAATCATTTTTACTCGGAGTTATTCTATGTTCATTTATCACAGAGAGAATGGTTGGAACTTTATTTGTGTACAGTTACTAAGATTTTAGAAAATAAGGGAAAATCCCCAAGAAGTCTCCAATTTATCCTGACTAAAACAATTTTAGTTGACTGCGGGGGCTGTTTCTTGTGAAAGCTGCACCTATACCATATTCTCAGGATACCATTTTCTCAACGAAGGAGGAAGGGGAACTCTGTATGCTGGCAGATTTCCCAGTGTACTTGTGGAGGTAGTCTGGGAGGGAGAATGGCAATCTGCTCAGCAGGGATGTAGGAGGTGTTTATAATCAAAAGCAACACTTTCAGACTCCAGTGGCAGAGGAACATATTTAGAGAGGAGAAATTCAAACGGCAGCTGTTCCATGGGTTGCGAATGCCTCAGTTTTGTGGCTGTGTGGTGCATGACCAAAGGTGTTACTGCCTAGGGGAGAATGGGAAAAAGAAGGTGGCCTGTGCAAACAGGTTTAAGTATTACAACTCCGCAGAGTTGATCCCTGTGTTTGGGTGTCCCACAGACTTGAGATGGGGATAGTTCATTGACTTCTTAATTTACCTAGGTCTTGTAAGGGAGGCTTTGAAATCCCCTGCTACTTTTCATCTGGTGGCTTCCCAAGTCATTTATGTTCAGCCTTCAAAGGAAATAGATTGATTAGATAGATAGATAGATAGATAGATAGATAGACAGATAGATAGACAGATATCTAATTCCCTAAGAATCTGTCCATTAACCTCTGGGGACAGACACAATGTCTGTGGGAGCTAGAATCTGACTCTCTCTTTTACCTTGCTCAGAGCCTAAGCAGCTGCAGGATGCTTGTGGCTTAATCCAATTATTTAAGAGAGCAACCACAAATCAACTTTTCAATGAGCACTCATGCCCTTCAGACAGGTGGTACCAGGAGCCTTATAAAATTTATCTGAGGATGACACAGTATTACCGCAAAGGCAGGTGGAACGTATGTTAGTGGCAGCCCGTTTCCAAGTGCATCACGTCAGAATGAGACCAAAGACTAGAAAAACTGGCTTGAGAGCTCTACTCAGTGTATGCTATAGACTTACTTGGTTTCCCATCTGTACAGTGGAGATGGTGGTCCTTCCCTGGGGCACAGGGAGATGAGGAGAAATGCATTAAATTCAGAGCTGCTCAGATAGAACAGTAATAGGGCTATAAAAGAAGGAGAAATGGCATTCTGGAACTACACAGTTATTATTGCATTATGCTGTTCAGGGCAAGGGTTGTCTCCAAAATGCCTAGCATATCTTGAGCAGCATAGATAATAAGTAATAAAAAGAATTAAAACTGAAGGATATATAAGAGGGGTGTAGAACAGAACCAGGAGGTGGTGGAGAATGAAGGGAGCCTGCTTACTGTCAGCTTTGATATATTCCAATTTAAGTATGGTACATTTCCCTGGGCTTTCCTTTGTTTTAAAATATAGGTTGCTCTCCAACTGCTTTATACAGAAATTGAAATCCACTCAGCAAATGAATACCTCCCTCTACTCTCCCAAAACAAGAAGAAAAGCTTCAAACATCTGCATTGATACAGACAAAAATGGAAATGGCAGTGTTTAACTCACAAGGGTATTATGGAGATAAATTCATTCACTTATTTGAGTGAGAAAGTATCACAGAAAAACACAAATAAATTCACCAAGTGTGAGGTTTTATGCTTGTTACCATTTCTTATACAGTTTGTAAAAAGTAATATCTCAAAACTTTAAGAACTCTGAATATAAAAATTGAATATCTCAGTGAAAAATTTTCCTAAAGAACATGGGTATACTATGTCTGAAGGACAAATTGACACTTACTGTCTTAATCAGGTTAGCACAGAAGTGGTAAAGAAAACAGCAGCATAAAATTGTAATACTGATCTTTCTGGTCTCCAGCCTCCTATAAAAGTACAGGAAATATGTTGCTGTGTTAATGGTTTTGGAGTGCCAGCAGATATTCACGTGGAGACAGAAAGGGAAAACACTACTAACTGTCATTTTTATTGCAGGAGGAAACAATAACTCCGTGCAGGAAAAAAAACCAGGATCCAAATATGTAATTAATGTTACAGATACAAGAGAGATTTCCTGATTTTAGTAGCCTTGGCAGGATTTGTTTTTTAGTACCCAGATGAAATTAAATGCACCTTACAAGAAAAATAGTGTTCACACAGAAACACTTAAATTTTTCTATTGTTTTTGCTAGTTATAACTTATGTTCAATACCTGTGCAGCTATACAGAAGGCGTATATTTCAGTTTATATACACATTACTAGAGCTTTAGCTTGGCTCAGTGCCAGAAAGTGTGAGTTTTAGTGTGCAAGTAAGGACTAAGTGCTCATGTTGTTAAGTATTCCTGAGACAGATTTAAATGTATCCTCTCCTATTACAGACAGTGTGGATCAGGGAGTGCTCGAAGTACTGAGTTAAGGCTGTACAGGGAACACTTGGGGCAATAAATAAAAGTACCACCCATTTAATGTGGTAGTCATGTAATTGATGTCATGGTTAACTTACAGTGTGTGCTCAGGGTACCTTTTTATTTTGATACTGCCTATGGTCTATTTTCTGCAACTGGAAAAATGCTTAGGTCCCAGCTGACAAAATACAAAGTGTATGTAAACTTATTGTGTAAACTTATCTTTGATGTAAATTAGATATTTTGATTTAAGCCAATGTTTTGAGATGGAAATATCTTATTGTGACAGAGATTGAAGTGTGCTCTTAACAGAATATCATTCCAAAACAAATAGTCTTGCTTGGGGATATTTCCTGATCAAATAGCTTAAAAATTACTTAATATTTTTTATGTTGCATACCATTTCACTGTTAAGATTGAAAGAAAAGCATCAGATCATGGAAATGGCAGTATTTTAATGAAAAATGTTTTATTCTGAAAGTAGCAGAAGAATTTGTCATCATTACTCTCAATGAAGCAGAAACATTAATGTACTTTCTTTTGGAAATAGATGTCACATACAGCATTACTGTTTAGAATATACACTTCTTGAAAGTCCATACTTATAAATTTCCCTAGAAATTTTGCAGTTTTCCAAAAACCACTCTGGGTATTTCAAAAATCCCTATTGATACCACATTATCTTCCATCTGGCTACTGCATCTCATTGCAAAAGCCTAGGTAATTTCTTCCCTTTGATGATGGCAACTTATTTCTTAAGTTGTTATCCAGAACTCTTATCCCATTTTATAACACATGGATCTCACTGGTTACTGATTAAGTGCTCATCTGATGGGTGCTAATAGATACATTTGGTTGTTTCAGCTGTGAATGCCAGTGAAGGGAGCAGTTGACTGGATGAAACTGAGGGTAGTGTGTAGCTATATATCACAGGTCTGCCACAGCAGTGCCTAAAAACTTTTGCCATTGCCCTTTCATATATTTTAAGAGGTGACCAAGGGGTTAGAGCAATGGACTCTTACCACCAGAGACAAGATGAAGTAGTTACTCAAAGCACAAGTTCTTTCTCTCTCTTTCTCACCCCCTCCCCTCCCATCTCTCCATTCCCTGTGGCCATGTCATATTACATACAAGCATAGCAATTAGCAAGCTATCTTCAGAGTGAGAAGAAACAACAGAAGTGAGAGGGGAATGGACAGGTGGTGTGCGAAAGCATGTGTGCTCAAGCCATTCATTATCTTGAGTGCAGCACTGATTTGTAAATGTTAAATAACAGCCCAATCCTGCAGTATTTCTACAGACTGCTGGTACTGTCAAATTCTGATCAGTATTTAAAAGAACTCCCTGCCGTCAGAGGCTCCAAATGTTGCATGTGTCTCTTTAGCCCTTACAGTCTCTTTACCTTACTCTTCTGTCTCACAAGGGTCTTAAAATGAAAGTGTTGGTCCTGTATTCCCAGCCTCCTTGTGTTGGCTCTACCATTATCTGACTAAAGGGGATGGAAAGAACTTTCTTGTGCTGGGTTTCATTTTGACTGGATCAGCTCCTCCAAGCAGCTGACTTGATTAATTTTAATAAGATGGAGCATTTGATAAGGTGCACCAGTGATCAAGGGGGAAAGCAGTGCTGTAGCATTTTTGATCTAGGGGGATTTAAGCTGGACTGTATCCGTGAATGCACAAACCCAGAAATGAAGGTTTTACCCCAGCTGGTAGCTCAGCCCCATGCAGCCACTTGCTCACTTTTTGTCTGCTCCCACCAGGGAAGAGAATCAGAAGGATAAAAGTGAGACAGCTTGTGGGCTGATATAAAGAAAATTTAATAGGGAAAGCAAAAGCTGCTCACACAAGCAGTGCAAAACAAGGATTTAATTCACCACTTTCCATGGGCAGCCAAGTGTTCAGCCATTCCCAGTAAAGCAGGGTTCCATCACACGTACTGGTGACTCAGAAAGACAAAAAAACCACAACTTGGAACATGTCCACCCTTCCTTTTTCTCCCCCCTGCCTTTATATCCTGAGCATGACAACACATAGAATGGGATATCCCTTTGATCTCTTGAGGTCAGTTGTCCTGGCTGTGTCCACACCAAGTGAGGCTGATATTCAAGTGGCAAATTTTGTTTGTATGTTATGTCTCTTTAAAAACAAGCAAGAAAATAAATTTTTGTCTTTCACCTTGTTTCGTGAACAGTGAATTCTCCTTATGAGTGTTTCAGGTCCTGTTTAAAAGCTCAAGTGGGATACTTATGCAGTAACTCCAACTCACCAACCATCTCTAGGAATGGATTTTTAGGTGAATTTTCAGACTTTCCTTCAAAGGTGCTCAGCAGGAAGCATGTAAAACAGAATGGCCTGCTAGGTTTTGACAGTTGGCTCAGCTCAGGGGTGAAAACCAGGCCAGAGCAGCCCCAAGAACTCAGGCTATATTCACTCACTGCATAAACATACCACCAGCTAAATCCTCCAGCATTGTCTTATCTCTTTGGGAGCAGTGATTGCTTTCCAGGGCGCAGTCCATGTGGTCCCAAGCATCCGTATAATAGCTTAAGTGGATGAAAGATGTATTATTTTCCACCACAGTATTCAGAGCATGATTGGCTCTGTTGTAAACCAACTACAGGGTAAAATACACAGTGCAGTTAACTTTTACATACCCTGCCAGGTTTCATGAACAGTGTTTTACTGCTGATATATTTTTTGTAATTCCACGAGCCTCATATAAGGTGAAAGACTGTACAATAGGAAAGTTGCAATAAAGACCAGTGATAGATTTTAGAGGATTATAATACAGGATTCATGAGCAGGTAATTTATATGGCTTTATCACATTTGAGGTAGTAATTATGTTTGCCAATACATTTCTCAGGCAAAAACTATTTTTCATTTTAATTTTCATTTTATAACAAATGTTATCATAAATGGCAAAAAAAAAAAAAAGAGAAAGACTTATCAGGATAATCTAATCTAACATAAAATGCAAACCTACCCTATGAGAAAATTTCTGATCAGCTGACACAAAATGTCACTTTATCATTTGACAATGTTGACAGATATAAAAAGTCTTTTTTCAAATGTCAAGAGACAAAATGTCTTTGTTATTGTTAGTGTTTCTAGGATTTTCAAGGAAATTATTGACACAAGATAAATATTTCTTCCTCATGTCCTTTTTAAATAAGGATTTGTCTGTCAGGAAATGGAAAAAAATGGATAGAAAATTTGGCAACCATACATTTCCTGTCAGGATCCCATTTTTAGAGCTATTCTGCCAGCATAATCTCAACCATGAAAAGTGTTTAAATTTACATTTAAAGGGTTGTGGGAGTGTTACATTTATATATGTCTGATATTAAGATGTGCAGCCATACAAAGAATGGAGAAGCATCAGGCAAGCCAAGTTTGAACTAGCACAAGGCAGATCATCTTTTAAACCTGAAGTACACACTTTACTTGTTACAGAAGTATCTTCGGGTTTCAGACAGGCCTTCAGGTCTGACACTGGAGAGTTGCTGAGGTTGAAATAGTCAGAAAGTAAGAAGAACATTTCAGGAAGCCTAAGCATAGTGTGTTATTATCTGAGAAATCTTTAATAAGAGAAAATTATGTTACTTCATAACTGGTTTTGAAATAGAATTACTTTTTAAAAGAAACGTACATTATGGAAGATTTGTAAACGCTGCATCTGAAGTTTTTTGCTCAGAACAAAATTTCAAAGCCTACAAATCTCAAGCTTCAAGGCATGTGGTCAGTTGGAATTTCACTGCTGTGTAGGTGTTGCATATACCGGTACGTCACGAAAAGCTTTGTTGCCTCAGGAACAACTGCAACTGACAGATGCTGCAAGGTCCAAATTACCAACCTAATTACCTGTGCAACATCTCCTCCACAGAGACCACCCAGCTGGGAGGGAGTGAAATGCACCTCTGTAGCTCTGGCAGCTTTGCTCCCAGTATGGTATGGGTTCCCTGTGTCTTGGACCTGAAGGTCTAGAAATTAGGACTGCAAGTAAAGTATCCCCCAGCCTCCAACTTCCATTGATCCTTTTATCCCTTCCTGGCCACCCACTTCGAGCTGTTTGGGATTCTTCTTTGTATTCCTTATAGAGAAATAATGTCCATCTTTCTATCACTTCAAATTCTCTTCAGATATTATATTTCAGATACTGATGGTAGAAAACAACATACAGCATTCAGTCAGTTTTAACATCAGTATTTTAGCCATGAAAACTTTACCAAACTTTTATTTATGCTGTTCTTTTCCCTCCCCTTCCTTCTTCTAGCGAAAATAAAGGGTAACAGAAAGATACCTGAAAATAAAACTTCCCAGAGAAGAAAGTGAAAAGACTTCAGTATTTATAATGAAAGGCTTTTTAAATAAACATGAAGTAATACTCTGAACTAACAGGTGAAAATTACTTTTAGTTTTGAATTTTCAGACTGGGAATATCGCCAAAATAAGTGTTTGGGAAGTTTAAATTTAGTTAGTCAAGGTCTTTTGTCAAGGTATATTTTCTCTAAAGAAAAGAAAATTTCTAATCACTATTGCTTATTTTACTTGTAAAATTCTTGCTGCTCTGCTTGCCAGCTCCATTAGGAGCTCAGGGTCAGCCTGGGATGCCTGCGTGTTACCAACAGCAGTGAAGTTGCCCCAGATACAGTGGAATCCATCTCACCATTCTGTATTTCTGGGGTTTAAAACGCTCACGGAATTAAATCTAATTTTAATAAGTAAACTGGTTTCAAGTAAGACATCTCACCTTTTGTGATACACCACTGAGAATGCAGTAGAAGGTGTTCCTGGGGACCTACAGGAAGTCTTGGGGGCAACTATGGGATCTCTTAGGGGTGGGGTAGGAGGAGGCAGTGGGGAGGTCCCAAACCTTGGGAAGATCTAACAGGTACTTTAGGAAGTTCCTGAGGGCATGATAATTTTTTGTTTGTGTATTTTTGAGAGAAGTTGATACCAGGTTTCAGAGCAAGGCTGGAATTAGTTATTTCGTTTATTACCTTGTTAGTTCATTGGGTCCATGTTGTACAGCCACACTAAGTTCTAAAGTTGATGTGTGGTTTGTATATAACAGTTAAATTTGCAGTTTTCCTCCAGATTATAAAAAAAGACACACGGAAATTGGACCCTGATGTTCTAAAATATAGCAAATAAAGATAACCTCAGTTATCCCAGTATATATATTTTTTTTCCGTACAGTTCCCTACCCTTTTTAATTGTATGAAACATAAATTTTCACACTAAAAATGGGCAGTGCCTTAAGTGGGGACTTAAAAATAAGAAGAAAATTCCTATGCTTTGAGGAATGATTTCATAATTTTGTTTCCTTTTTTTTAAAAACCGATGTAGTACCTAAAAAAAATTCTTCTATTTCAACAGTATATTTTTCCCATAACATTTTAGGATATTTATACCTAATGTCATTACACATTGTAATTATGTAATTGCACATCTTAATTGCACATTCTCATTATTTCATCATGCATGCTACAACAATTAAGTAATTAGGTCTAATAGTATAAATTAGGTCTAATTGTATAAATACATGACAATGGCGTAAAATGGCCTTAAAGAACAGAGAAGACTTTAATCAAAATACAAGGAATACCTTATGTGTGCAATCAGAGGAATGTGGAACACTGGACTAATCCTGTGCAATGATTACTGGGGACTCCTACACTCCACAGTTCCCATTCCCCATCTCCATGTTCCACTGGGGAGGAGAAGATGGAGAAAATCATGAGTAAATTTAAGCCCAGGAAGAAGGGAAGGGTGAGGGCAAAGTGCTTTTAAGATTTGGATTTGTTTCTCTTTAATTTTCCAAAGTCGAGTCTGTTTGTCCTGCAATAGTCAGTGGTGAGCAATCTCTCCCTGTCCTTACCTTGAATAATTTTTTCATTGTATTTCCTCTCCCCTGCCCAGCTGAGGAGGGCAGTGATGCAGCAGATTTTTTGGGCACCTGTTTTCCAGCCAGGGTCAACCCACCTCATTAGTTTTTTAGCATAGTTGTAGCCACGGAGTCTGTCTCATGAGCTTGTCCCAGTCTTTTAGCTAAGAACATGTTTTAAGATCCAGCACTCTTGAGGAGGGTCCCATTTAGTGATGAGAGTGTTCATGGCCATCACATTTTACTTCTGTTAATGCAGCCTGGTACTGAGGCCTCAAAACTCTGTCCAAACTGTTGGGCTTTGCACACAGAGCCTGGCAAATTCAAGCATATTTTGCCTGTCAGCCATTTTCCTTTCTTTTATCGACCCTTCTTGACAGAGAGTAAAGGTTTCTCTGCTACATCTACATCTGAGCTCTTGACACAGAAAGCCTCACCTCACAAAAGCCTCTGTTTGTCACATGTAGCAGAGGCTGATTGTGGGCTTATTCAAGAGAGGGAAAGGCATATGGACAAGCAACGGGTGTGCAAACAGTAAGATACCATAGTAACACTGACCGACTACAAATTTTTTGCCCATATTTTCAGAAGACTCAAATTAACTAAACTGATTCTCTCCTAAAATAGAAAGCAACTTTTGCAACAAAAATTATCTGGTTGAAAAACCCCCACAGTTTGAACAGAAAATATTTGTCCTGTTCTACTCAAATCACTTTATTTCACAAAAGTAGATTTAAAAAAAAATATTATTTGATGTATTGTGACCATACTGAGAATTCCCTTATAAAGGGATTATATTCCCTTCTCAACCTTCAAAACTTCCTTTCATAAGACAGCCAATTAAAGGAGTTGTTGCAAGGGCTTTAAAAATCTCAATCTCTATTGGAGAGTCACCAAAATGATCTGTTTAATTTCTCAAGGGAATGTATACCTGTTCTTTGCAGCATAACAGAGAAGGTGTCCTCCTGACAGAGCTTAAATTTATTTTGCTTTCTTTGTTTTTGTAGTGGTTTTGTTTGCATTTCTTACCTTCTGTGAGATAAGAATTAGGAGGAATGCAAAGCAGGCTCCAAACTTTAAAGAATATAAAGAAGTTTATTACTAACAGAATTAAAAGTAAAAAGAAATAATAAGAAATTAAAGCAAAACCCCGTTTTCCTCCAGCACCTCCCCCTTATTTACCCAACTCACAACAAACTAGGATAACAAACTATGATTTTGGTCAGTATTATAGTTCTTAAAAGTCTCTCCACTATTTAAGGAAAAAAGGTTTTCTTTACTTCACGTGGTTTCCAAACTGCTCAAAGGGCAACAGACGCGCCCAGAAATTCTGCTGCTGCAAAAAGCATCTCTCCTGTGAATCCTGCAGTCTTCCCACAACGCCAGCATGGGCCACACGTGGGGTGTATCTTTTTAAGGACAGGCAAATTCTAGCTTAAAAGCAACTGCTCTCTTCTTCACAAAATCTCTAAAAGTCTCTTATAGCTCCAAGGTGACCTGGCATGGTCATGTTTCTTTTTCCCACAGGCTGCACACAAAATTCTCATCCCCCCATGTCTTTTTAAATGGATTAAATAGGAAAGAACAGTTCGTGATATTACAGGTTTTACCACAGCCTGCAAAAAGTATTTTTAAGCTTTGCACTGAGTGCGACTCCATCCTCTTTTCCCGTCACCATCTTCAGCTCCGTCTCTCATAACTTACTTTCTCTTTCCCTCTGACCTTGAAGTCACCATGAACTTCTTTGGGCTGTATGTTGGAGAAAAAGCCTCTTTCTCTTTATGTGGCTGGCTCCTCAGCTCGACTCTGGCTACGTTGGTTGCAGGAAGCTCTATCGGCTCCCGCCGGGTCTGCGCGGGGCTGCGTGAGAGGGGAGGGAGGTTCTCCAGTCGTTTAAGAGCCGTGCCGGGCGGTCTCGGCTATGCAGCAGCTTAAGGGATGTTTTCTTGGCTGCCCTCGGCTCTGAGGGGTTCTCCCACTGCCACCCAGGGCCTGTGCCCCGGGGCCGGGGAAGGGGAGGCCTGGGGCCCCTCCAAGAGAAGGAGCCCGGGGGGCCCATCCCCCCCACTCCCCGCGGGAGGCTCAAACTCCAAGAGGAAGTTCCCCCGTCTCCACACGGTTTAAATATGCAAATTTCGAGAAGTGTTATTGGTCTAAACAACCGTCCATCAACTCAGGTTCAAACCACCACAGTTTTCAACAGAAAAGTTGCACCGGATAGGAAATTAGGAGATAAGTTCTTTTCCATAGTAAATCCTTTCATTTTTCCTTCTAGGGATTCCTAGAAAATCACAAATAACCTAGTATATAGCTTTTTTTAACCTAACCATGTATTTAATATTTTTAAAAATTAAGTGGAGAAGAAATACATTATTTTTACTCTGTCATAATTATACCTGTTATAACATTTGTTCCAATTCTTCCTTTTGTGCACTTGCAAGAATGAAAATGATTACTCCCTATTCCTCTGTCTGGAGCAAAAAATATGCCAAATATATCTCGGTTGTAAGTCCTTTGGAGACAATGGAGTTGCAAAGGGTTTGAATGTTACTCTTTGTGTGCAACCTGTAACCTCATTTTCTGCAGGATAGGGATAGAGGTTCCCTGTGCTTTTATTTAGAGCTACAGCTTTCATTAAATTTCATTACTTCTCCATGTGGCTGTAAATAGAAGGTGTACCTTATGAAATTTAATTCCTTTTTCTGGCAGCTTGTGTGATAAAGGTGTGGCTTCTAAATGAAGGTTTATCCTACATGGAAGGAGGTTGAATTGAGGATATATAGGAGAGGATTTCAGTTTTATGCTGAAACTGATCAACCTTACTGAAATAAAAATTAAAATTGTTATATATTCCACCAGAATTCCTTCATTAAAAAAGGAATTATCTGCTAGAACTAGCCTGCAAATGCAGGAAAGTCAAGCATATGAAAAGAAACTAGAGGTGCACAATGCATAAAATTAATTATTGTGATTAAGAATGTTAAATTAGGTCTGGTTTGGGTCCCTGGTTTTCTGATAGGTACAAAAGTAAGAAAATAATTTTTTTCTCCTGTAAACTTGCCTGATTAAACAACCTCAGGACAAATCAGTAAATGCCTGTGGATTTGCTCTTTTGAGCTATTGCTTTGCGCTGTGTACTGTGAAGAATGAAGTAAGTTTTCTATATTGACAGTGGCCTTTTTTTTTGTTCTTTACTATCCTTATTTTCTTTATTCCACTATTGTATTTCTCATAAGTTCTGTGTGAAATTGACCCCTTCCCTAGCTGACATAACTCTTACTTCAGAGGTGTGAAGGTTTCAGTAAAGTTTTCATTAGTCTCTTGGGAAAAAAACAAAACCATAATATCCTTATAGCTGTGCTATACTCACCTTTGTCACTCATAATCCTTCTGTTCTTCCACTGCACATTTTTATCATCTTATTTTCTGCACAGCTACAAATATCCATATTTATGAAGTACTCATCACCATGGTATCCAAGTACACTTCAGTTTATTAAAAGGATTATGTGACGTGACTGCTTGTAATAGCAGGGGATTAGACATGATGACGCAGGTTCCTTCTAGTCTCCTGTTTCTATAAATTAAGCATACCATAAAGCATTTCCCTAAGAATAGGTACCTCTTCGAAGGTCCCTATATAACATTTAAAACAGCAACAGTTTTGTTGCAAAATACATCATGAGATGTCCAAGGACTCTGCCTTCCCTCTGCTGGGTGGGCTGTTAGCAGCAGGTAGGAAAATTCTGCAGGCTTGTCTTACACTTGAATGCCAGCTGTCTTGTCCTGGCTCAGACAGTCCCAGAGTGGGGGAAAATGTGACAGGACAAGGGATAATGGGTTTGAATTGAAAGAGGGTAAATTTACATTATATATTAGGGAGAAATTCTTTATTTAGAAGATGCTGAGGGACAAGAACAGGGTTCCCAGAGAAGCTGTGGATGCCCCATCCTTTAAAGTGTTCAAGGCCAGGTTCGATGGGGCTTTGAGCAACCTCATGTAATGAAAGGTGTCCCTGCCCATGACCTTTGAGGTCCAACCCAAGTAACTCTATGATATAGATTGTGCTGTGTATGACCAGTTTTATGTGTGGTATGTACTGTAGTGTACACCTGACTTAGCTGAAGGCCTCTGAAATGAGTCCCACAAGAGAGGGTTGACAGGCTATACATATCTATGAATTAATCTTTCTGATTTTGTTCCATTTTTCAACAGTGGTTCAAAAGTCAAAGGTTATTTTATTAGAAATTCATTCTGTATTGGTATTGCAGAATAAATTTTTTGTTTTCCAGAATGTTCATTCACATTCTTGGGCCACGCAACTAAGACATTGTAATTTGTATGGGATTGTGTTTACCAAGCAGCCAGTTACAGTAGAATTATAGTTCTGTAGATCCAAACAGATTGTTATTACACCAAACTTAAACTAGCAAATCATTAGAACCAGTCCAAGAGGAAGATTCTCTGTGTGTTTTAATACAAGACTTATACTATTATATGCCTCATGCATTTTTTAAAAACATTGATAAATGGAGAATCAAACAAAAATACACCAAGTAAGTAATTTTAATAAATATTGCTGTTTGCACTCTACTGAAAGTTGTTGCTTCATTTCCAGCCTTGTGAAATTCAGGTTTGTTGCGGTGGCTCAGCCCACTTCGAGGCTGGACAGCCTTCAGTGGGTGGATTTCCCCATCTATGACTCCGACCCGGGGGGCGGGTCAGGGGAGTAGAGCCGCCACCATCTGGGTGTCGCCCCTGCGACATCTCCTCCCTTCTTTCCAGACCCTTCTTCTGTTCCCCATTTTCTATTAGTTGCCTGTTATCATGTTTATTCATTACCTTCATTGCATATGCAATCTGGTCTGGAAAGTTCTTTTCTCTTCGGTTGTTGATTGGTTTCTGTTTGTAAGTCCCTCCTTTGTATTCCCCTGATTTGTTATCTGTCATTCCCCATCAATTCCCTATTGGTTTGTACCCCTTGTTCCTCCCCTTTTTGGTACCCCTCAAAAGGAGGCTTCTGGCCCCGCCTTTTGCTTTTTTCTTGTCGCTCGCCCTTCAACTCGTTCGCCTGTTACGTTGTTTCTCCCTCACAGGACAATAAAGTTGGAACTTAGAGCACAAGAAAGAGGTCCCTCAGCCCTTTATCACCTCTCCGTTGCTCGGCAACAGCGGTACTGCAGCCTGCCTGCTTGTGGGTCTCCTGCAGGGAGCCAACAGCTGCTGACAGGGCAGGTGCTTTCTCTCCCGTCGACCGGGACACCAGACCTTGTCGCCTGCCGTGGCCTCCGGGCGGCCAGTGGCCAAAGCGACACAGGTTCATAATATGAAGGAGTACGACCTGGTTCTTATGGTGACATTTCAGCCGAACAGCTCTACACGTGTTGTGTTCTTCTCCTTGTACGGTGGATCAGTGCAAGGCCAGTGCTGCATGGAGTACAACAATTGCAAACACCCCTTTGTCGGAGGCTTCAGCTTTGTTTTGGAAACACAGCTCTGGTCGAACCTGCAGGAGATGCTGAAAGCTCAGAAAATTGAAGCACCATCAGTCTCTGGTCCCATTTCTTTAATGTTGTAAAGTTTTTGAAGTGACATGAGACATAAGGCCTTGAAGGACTTGTATATATTAGGAACATGATTTCAGCTTGGATACTATGCCAAGTTAGCTTTAGATCTAGCTGGCTTAGATGTGGCAAGTAATGAAGTGGCCTTGGCATGTGTATGCTAATCAGACAACCTTCAGTCTGCTGAAATTAGTAGTGCAGCTATTTAATTTGTGTTCCAATAAGTTAGTCAAGAACACCATTTCTAGCCAAGTACACTTCTATGGAAGACTGTCACCTCCACAAGCTCTTGCATTGAATATTAAATCCTATGATCAGGATTCAGATCAAGATTCTCCTACCAAGCTGAAAGAATTGGTTTGCTGTGTTCCCACTAGAACCTGTAAGGAGAGGGAACATTTTTCAGCAACACACTTTTGTAAGACTTAGAAAGTTTAAAGACATATTAAAATGGGAAAACTTTCACTTCATCACTTCAAATGGTCTTGCTGTAGACAAAAAAACCCAGACCTAAATATTTATTGAGCTGTGGGTGTGGACAATAAATTTTTTGGCTGTTAGTTTGCTAGAGCATTGTGGATATGGTATGATCACTATTTTTCTAACAGATGGACATCCTTTTAAAGCCAAGCTGTTATTTATTTTTGCCATTTTAGTTTGGATTGAAACCAGCTTTTTTACCTTATGTTGTGCTTTTTATTTCTTATGTCAGAGGACAAAATCACTTCCAAAATGTGCTTCTGAAAACGAGAAACATTTCTCTAATCCATATGCAGTTCTTCACCAGGCTAATACTTGCCCTGGATATTCCCCTGCTAAAACAGTAGCTCTGCCTGACCTCAGGGCCTCATTTCCTGTCCCATTCTCTCCCTATATCAGTGGAACGTTGTACAGTTGATTGAAGGCCAGGTACAACAGACTGAGGAGATGTTATGGCAGATGCCAGGCCTAGGGATATTTTGTCAGTCTTTTCTGTTTGTTCAAGTATTCTACCATTCGTTGGTTTTGCCATCTGTCACGCCTTGCCTGGTGACTCTTTGTTCTTACTGACTGCGTGGTAGGCTCTGCTGCCTATATTTAAACCACAGATCCTGGACCAAAATCAGAGCTAACATCCAACACCATTATTATTCACTCCTGTAAATGTAAATTTAAAATTTATGTAATATACTCAAGACAAAAATGACTATTTATATATATATAGATAGATAGATGTTTTCACTGGTTTCTTAGTGAAGAACTGCATCTCTGAATATGATACAATATAATACCCAACGTATTCTAAAATTAAGTACATTGTGGGT
Source organism: Gymnorhina tibicen (assembly GCA_013399875.1). NCBI lineage: Eukaryota > Metazoa > Chordata > Aves > Passeriformes > Artamidae > Gymnorhina > Gymnorhina tibicen. Next base: position 171,382 of record VXAZ01006872.1, read on the forward strand.
CTATATGCCACTTCTTTATTGATTCCAAGAGCTAATGTCAAAGACTCCTTATTGTATAACCTTTCTTGAATTATTTCAAACAGAAGAGTATCAGTGGAGGCATAGTAACTGATAAACAATGAGTTAACATCCCCTTAATTTTCCTTAGCCCAAAAAGCAAAATCTACAGGTTTTACTGAAAAGGGAGAGATTGATTGAAGGAGGAAACCAGTGTGGCTAAAGAAAGGTATGCTTAATTTTGGAATCCTTACAAAGGTAAAAAAAAACCCTAAAACCAGTCTGAAGCAATTAAATTGAGTGAATTGGGTGAAATCTTACAAGCAAATATTACATAAAAAAGTGAGGAAAAGCCTTTAAGTTTTGGAAGTACAGTACTAGTTACAGAGAAAGAAGCAAGAAGAGTAAATAGAGACTGACTTGGCAAAATCACAAACTCATTACTGACATCAAAGGATAAAAAGTAGGTGAAAAATATAAACTAAGTCAAATTGTTAAGGATATGTATAAGGAAATTATAAAAGGATATATGTAGGACAACTAGCAGGAGACATCAAGTGTAAAGGAAATAGTTACTTAACTCTATTACCAGGAAAAGAGATTTTGAGGAAGATCTGTTCCTTTTCACTGATGATTGATGATGCTGAAAAGTAGCAGTGTTTAATGGTTGCTTTTTCTATTGGTTTTCAGAAAAAGAAATTAAAAGTTACATGGTGAAAAGCTCTTTAGTACAATTATTACTAGAAATTGATGAAAGAGCAAAACCACAGTACAGTGTGGATAGATGAAGCAGATATTTTCTTATCAACTCTTTGACAACTCTTTTCTTCATCATAGGCTAGTTACAGAAAGAATAATGACTCTTACTGGTTATTTTGTGAAGGATACCTGACAGAGAAGTGAAAAAGGAGAGTGAAGGAATCATAGGTCAGGCAGGTTTTTGCTAGGAAAAAACCCAACTTTGGAACAAATAACAAAACAAGCTTTTATAAGTATCAGGAATATAAGAAAATGAATAGCAATATACAATTTTCAAAAATTAATTGAACCAACCTAGCTTAGCTTCCTCTTGTAGTAGAATAATAAACCTTGTGAGCTGCTACTCCTAAGACTGTCACCTGGGATTGAAGATTGAAGAGGGATTTTGTGCAACAAGACAAGTAGAAATGTTAGGCAAGTCACACTAAGTCATGGCTGTCACCTTGCCTGACTTGACAGTCATTAGAAATTTCTGTTGTCATTACAGTGACTCTTTTCATGGTATCTCACTGATTTGGGTTTCTTTCCAAGGTTACAGAAAATGGAGTTCCAACCCCAAATCTGTGTTTTAGCAGGAATTCTGGCCAAGCACCAGGTGAAGGGTATAAATTAAATAACTTTTCAAAACTGTTTAAAGAAAATTGCAAGAGAATATAAAATGATTTTGAATCCTTTCCTCAACTGTAAAGGGCAACAGGGACATTCTGACAGATCTTTAAAAATGCTTGCTATTATATGGAATCTAAATGTGGAATAATGGGTACAAAGAGAGTAGATTATTTCTGTTTTACTCACTTGAGTGTGATTTGAGTCACTGAAGGGGAGCAGCAAAGGCCAGTTGAGACACTTGAGGTTTCTCAGGGGGTAAGACAGCCAGCAGGGCAGGGACCTGGCCAGCTGGGACCCAGGTGCACGTGAGCAAGGGAGCAGAGCAGACCCAGAGACCACAGCCATGTTGGACTGAGAGTGCTCAGAGCAGCAGGTTCCTGGTGATTAGGCATGTCAGGTTGGGAGATCAGACCACAGGTCTGGATCAGGCCTGGTGAGGATAACCAGGGTCAGACACAGACCCATCATCACTGGGGTCATTAAGACTTATTAGTGCCCTCAAGGCACTTCAGCTAGACCTTGCTGTTCCTGTATGATTTATGCAAGCAAAGATGTGCAAAGGCTGCTGGCAGAAATGCCTGTTGTCTATGTCTACTTTTATATAAAACCTCGAGCCATTTTCTAAACAGTTTTATGATTTCTTTATCTTTCTCACCTTACCTATCACACTATTAAAACTTTTCTGTGCTGTGATTGGAGTTATAGCCAAGAGTGCCTAGGAAACCTGAAAATGCTCAAGAATTGAGAATTAATATCCATAATTTTCCAAGGCTCAGCAGTTTGTCCGAAGCTGTTATGGATGGTTTACTACTGCTCTCCAGCTACTGTAGTTGGCTCATCAGTATTTGGTATCCTTTAAATTGACTTTGCACTGGCATAAGCCAGAAGTGTTTGCAGCTTCAGCACTGATGGAGCAGGAAGGATTAAGCTCCTCTACTAAATATACGCCTACTGTAACACGCATCTGACATTTGGGATAAGAGCAAGTAATATCTTTTGAGCCTGCAAATCTTATCAAACAGCTGGCACACCTGCTCCCGGGCACTAATTCTTTGTTTATTTTAACATTTATAGTTTTTCTCTGCCCAAAAATTCTTTGATTAAAGACTCAGAAAATGTGTACACCATGTATCAAAACAGTACAAACCACAGTAAGGTTTTACTGGATTAAAACTAAAAATCCAGGCCAAAGTTTCTGATCTAAGTTTTCAAATGGACTTTGGTGCATATAGGCAAAATGAGAAAGTTCAGTTTGTGTTAGAACATGTGAGTTATTTTTGTAGACAAACTCCTCCTTAGTGGCCTCAGGGCCTCTAAAGGGGGCAGAGAACTTTAAAATGGAGGGAATAAAATAATTACTTAAAGAAGTCTTTGTTATTCTAAGCTGTATTTGTTTTGTCATTCATAACAGGTACTTTTACTGCTGTGGGAACCTCCACCACTGGATGATGTCAGAAAAGTACCTTCAAGGCATCTTCCTCTCAGCAAAATGAATGGTGAGTTTTGCCTATAAATCTTTGAGAACATTTCCCTTGTTGTTGCCAACTAATTGCTTTTCTTCCACACAGAAGTCCTTTCATAAATACTACATAGAATTTAGCCCTTGGTAGCCCTCTTGCAGGCAAATAGAGTCAAACAGGTCAGCCTGCAAGTCACTAATTTTCTAGACTACAGCTTGTGGTCTCCCAGGAGAGATTACGTGACTTAGAAACATTTTAAGAAACTGTTCCTTCTTTTTTCTTTTTCAGTTGGCAAAAACGTGTCACAAGTCAGTGTTCTGGCATCTATATTTCACACTTGGATTACCAGTTCTCTCTTACATCAGCATTTAGTATCCAAACTATTAGATTTATCAAGTTCCACTGCTAAAAGGACTTAAAAGCTGTCACTGGCCATTACAGGCTGTGTAGTCTCTTAAGATTGAGCTCTACTGCTATCATGGTATATTGGAAAAGGCATTCTTTTAAATTATTTCTTTGAATTCTAATTTATTATGCTACATTATGTACATCTATTTGGTTTGAAACAAGAGGAACTTTAAAGTCCTTACCCAAACAATTTTATGATTCTATACCTATATATATTTTATATGAGATGTATGTATAAAGTAAATAATCTCCAGGAATTTACTCATGAATTTGTTAGAAACTTTTCAGTAAAACATTTTTCAGCACTCTGGAGTCTAGAATTAACATTCATAATTACCTTGACCTAAGTGAACTATATGAATTTGAAGAAAAATTGCTGCTTATTCAGAATGAATGCGAAGTACTATTTATGGTAAAGGTTTATCAAATGGACAAATACAGACTAGGAAAAGTGGAAAGCATTCTAGGGAAGGTCAGTGATTCACAAGATTGAACCCAAGCTGATAGCTGTTGCAAATATTGCAATACTGCTAGATATAAAGAGAGGCATAGTTGTGCACTCCTTCAAATAACATTCATTGGGCTTTTAATGTTCCTGGTGTCTGACCTTATAATTGAGAAGACATCTTAAGCACCCTTTTTTCACAGTCTCTACAGACATTGGAATGTTTTTGTGGTGTTTCATTGATGTATTTTTGAGCATGGGATATGAAAAACACATAAAAAACTGAATGGGGGTTCAGCAGTTTTTTATTATATTTTTACTTTCTTGAAGAAAAATTACAGGAGTTGATACCGCTTTAGGGGAAAAAAAAGCAATGAACTTCTTGTTCTAATTTATCCTTTCACTGGAACTTGTGGGAGATCTGTCTGTTAGAATATTAGTGTTTCCTCCACTTCACCAGGTTCTCAGGGCAGACAGCTCACTCCCCTATGGTTTTAGTGACTAAAACCAAGTGAAGGACAACAGCTGACCTTGTCCTTGTGTTACTCTCCAAACCTTTAATCAGGTATTGCTTGGGTCATTTTCCCTAAGGTCATAACAAACACAGCCAGGTAACATCGTGTGCATGACCACTTCAGAGACCCAGTTTTGGCAGCAACTGACTTGTTGTCTGTACTAAATATGTTTCAGTGCTAGAATACTAAGGAAACAATCCTCTTCTGTTAGTTCTTATCTGCTACTCTTAAATAGTATGCAACACAGGAAACAAAAAATATGCAGGCAAAGGCAACTCACTAAATAAAACAATTTACATTCTGGCATAGGCATATTCAGAGATCATAATCTTACAGAGAATTCATGAATTGTACAGAGGGGTTCTCTAAATAACCAGCTATCTCTTAATAAGGAAGAATTAAGGTCTTTGAACTGTGGACAGATGCATGCAATTAGAAACAAGATCACATTATTTTTAATAATGGAATGCAAATCTACAGCAAGAGAACAGGTGCATAAATGTCACGGACCATTAAAACTTATCACAGGTGCATTATGAAGCACATGGAGAAGCAAGTCAATTAATTCCCCAAAGACTGCAATAGGTTTGTTATCATATAGTAAGGAATATGGCAATATTTTTGGAAAATTGCTTTGCCCCAAGTAAGACTTGTGCTGCTGGATGTGCATGATTTTTCCTCTTTAATAGCACTAATATTTCAATTTGCTGACCATTTTTTACTCAGACTGTGTTCTATATTAACATGTGCTATCTATGTATCTTGAGAATATGAGATATCAGTTAATATCGAACCAGCAGGTCTTACTTACCTTTAGAGATGTATCTCTGGACCTAGCCTTAGCTTCCTGTATGGTAACTCACTGTTAGATATAATTCTTCCAGCTCTTTTGGATGTTTGTGGATGGTTTCTCAGTAGCTTATTTGGTTCACAGGGTAGGCTGGGAAATGTCATCCCCTTCTTTGGCAGTGACTGGGAAGACAGAGGAAAGGACACGTATCTCCTTTGTGCCCTAACCAAGAGCAAGCAGATACAGCTGAAATTTCATCAGCTATAATGGCAGACGTGTTTTTGCTGTTCTTTGAGTATCCATACAGAAATAAAGTGTTACAGTAGAAGCAGTTGGTAAAGTGCAATTTGAAGGTTTTTTAAATGTGACACCAGGAGTCCTAGCCATTAGCATTTTGAGTGCTTCCTCTGCAGAATAGCTTGGCCTGATTCCTTCTTGCTTCAAATTGGCCTAATTCCATAGGCAACAAAGAGCTGGATTAACATTAGCAGCAATGAAGATTGGTTGCAGACTTGCAGCAGTACAACGCATAGTGAGTCTGGAGAGGAAATACCCTGTGTACATATCCTTAACATAATTAGACAATCTGCATTTCTTTTAAACTATTTCTGGCTCACTAAAAGTTCACTTATGTATTAACAATTACTTCATAGTAATTATCATTACTGTATCTTTTGCCATAAGATAGATATTGGTGATTGATATAAGTAGCCAGTGAGTAGGAATCTGCTCTGGGATATCTGCATCTCCTCTAAAGGCTTATTTTCTAAAGATACACTTGCAGAAAAAGGAAATAGTTGCTCTCAAGAAAAAAAGAGGAAATGATTAAGAAAATCAACCTGAAAGATTAAAAGTTTTTTGGATCTCTAAAAACTCAATTTTGAAATGCAGTCTTGCTTAAGGAGTTTTAAACTAGATATGAAGTGGTACAGGAATATAGCCAGGCTCGGCAGATATAAGCTATGCAATGGGGACAGCTGAAGGAACCACCCAAGTAGCAAAAGGAGACTTAAGAGGGGATATCTCCAATGAGTACAAGCACCCAAAGGTAACCATGAGACAGGACTATTGGGGTCTCCCTTTGCACCCCTACTGGGATATTGACACACTCAAACACTTCTATAAAGTGCCTGTACACAAATGCACACAGTTTGGGGAACAAACAGGAGGAACTAGAGATATGTGTGCAGTCACAGGGCTTTGATCTCATTGCAGTTACACAGATGTGGTGGGACAGCTCACATGACTGGAATGTTGTCATGAAGGGCTACATAATGTTTAGGAGAGAAAGACCAGGAATGCATGGTGTTAGAGTTGTCCTCTGTGTGATTCAACACCTGGAATGTATTGAGCTCTGTCCTAGGGCTGAGTGAGTTGAGAGCTTATGGCTTAGGACAAAAGGGCAGAGTAGCAAGGGTGACACTTGTGGATGTTTGCTACAGGCTGCCTCATCAGGAGGAGAGAGTGGACGAGGCCTTGTACAGGCAGCTCAGAGCAGCCTCACAGTCACAGACCCTGGTTCTTGTGGGGGACATTAACTACTGACTTGGTCTAACCTGGCCAAGGATGTCAAGGACAAAAAGAAAGGCTTCTTAAAATACATTGAAACCAAAAGGAAAATAAAGGATAATTTGTTCTCAAAAACAAATTCAAAACCAAAACCTCTTACTACATGGAGGGGGGACCCAGGTAACAGAGGACAGACAGAAGGCAGAGCTCCTGAACGCCTTCTTTGCATTGGTCTTTACTGACCTTCACTTCAGGATTCTCTGACCCAGCAGACCAGGGTAAGGGAATGTTGAAAGTGCATTAGGAAGAGCATTGCCAACAGGGAGAGGCAATCCAGTTCTGGGCTTCTCAGTACAAGAGAGACATAGCGCTCCTTGAGTGGGTCCAATGGAGGGCTGCAAAGATGATTAAGGGACTGTAGCATCTCTCTGATGAGAAAAGGCTGAGACAGCTGGGCCTGTTCAACTCGAGAAGAGGTGACTGAGAGAGGACCTCATCAGTGTCTGTCAGTATTTGAAGGGAGGGTGTCAAGAGGATGGACCAGGCTCTGCTCAGTGGTGCCAAGCAGTAGGACAGGAGGCAATGGGCAGAAACTGATGCACCGGAAGTACCACCTGAACATGAGGAAGAACTTCTTTATTGTGTGGGTGACCAAGCACTGGAACAGATTGTATAGAGGGGCTCTGGAGTCTCCCTCACTGGAGATATTCAAGAACTGTCTGGACACAATCCTGTGCTGTGTACTCTGGGATGGTTCTGCTTGAGCAGGGAGGTTGGACCAGAAGACCCACTGTGGTCCCTTCCAACCTGACCCATTCTGTGATTCTGTGAGCAACACAGTACATTTTGTGGAATTTGTTTATATATTAGTTGATACATGAAATTAACAGTATTTTAGTTTGGTTTTTTTTCACAATGTCTAGCCATAGAAGTTGTGTAGCCCTAAAGTTGAAAAGTGAGCATGTAAATATACTCTGTTCCATTCAAAAGAAAAATATATTTTTATTCTGACAGAAAAAATCAAATTAACGACAAAGGAAAACTAGAACATTTTTAGTCAGAAATGTTCATCTGAAAACATTCTTTAACAAGAGGTATTTGTCCTGTCAAATATGTTTGCTCCCTTCTTGGCTCATGATGCAAGTTCCTCCTGTGGGATGCTCTGAACTGTGGCTAAGGTGATTCGCTCTTGAGATGTCTTGGTCTTAAGCAATTTTTCTCTGAGAAGGGTGCTTCTGGGGATTGTCCATTCCAGGGATCACTCCCACTACACAGCAGGGAAAAGCCTCAGCTGGGCTTGGGTCTTTTCCCAGGACCGTGGACATATTTTCGTGAGCTTTGTGCTCTGAAACACCCACAAGCATATTCATTGCCAGTCTGAGGTGGCAATGAATGTGCCTTCAGTGTGGCATTACAAAAAAATTATTCAGTAAGTGTTGGCACAGACTTAGGTAGAAATTTAAGGCCACTGAGCAAGTACCAGGGAGGTGGAGTAACAGGCCATTTTAAGGAACATCATAATCTGACAGTTGGAAATCATTACACCCTAGTTGAAACTTATTTGATTTTTTTGATATTATTTTATATTATATATTGATGGTTTTTGTTTTTTTTTGATGGAAGCAGATAATTTTCCTGATGTTTTCTGGAAAAAGAATTGTTCTGGTTTATAAGCGTTTATAAGCTATAAGTGTTTAATTGATCGTTTAAGAAAATGACATTTTCTGAGGAAATGTTCATGTTAACAGTGATTATGGTTTCATGAAGATGTTCCATATTCTTGAGGGCTTTTTTTTCTGACACACTTAAATTTGCTGTTCTGTTGTTCCAATGAAATGTAACTGTTAAAAGTCATGATCATTGAGTGTGATGCCCATTAATTACATGAACATAGCATTCCAGACCACTCAAAATCATAGTAATATTGGTTGTTTTAGAGAAGTTTGCAAACTTTAAATCTCTTAATCTAGGCCACGCACAACGTGAGCAGAATAGATCCCAAAACTACAATGATGCATTCTCTTGCCTCTGTTGAGAAGAGGGACTGCTGTCCTGGACTGCTGGTGGTGTTTTATTTTTAATATACTTATTATTTATTTATTTAAAGGGCAGTAGCTTCATACTTTAAATGCTGAGAGTTGTAGATCTAAAGCCCTTGTCTTAAGTGTCAGTATGTCAGTGATATTTATTTCCAAAAAATGGGAATAGTAAAGGTTTATTCTTCATGATCATGGCTAACCAGTTATTCAGAAACCTGGGGTTGTAAGCTGTGGACACAAAAGCTGCAGTCTGTCTTAATGACTGCAGAATGGACTATAAGGATGTGAAATTACTCAAAGTGCTGTTCTCTCCTCAGCAACATCACTTCAGACATTGCAGGAGAAGTCTGCCTCAGTCAGCTACTCCTCATCCATATTCAGGCACTGAGACCACTGTATTGTCCTGTGCTGAAAAATCAATACTGTGAATACTGTGTGTGCTGAGCCTATTTGATCTCTATGGTTGTCATGGCTACACTTCAAGGTATTGATTCGTCCACAGGGATCTCAGGGTTGGATGGTCCCTGTATTGAGGCAGAAACCTTTTGTCCTGTGAAATCTAAGCACATTCTACAATGAACCCTGTTTCGCATATGCTTAGACCAGCGAAACTGGTTTGCTTTTTTTTCCTTCTTTCTCTTCAAGGGGTATTGGTTGAAGGAGCAATTTCTCAAATATTTCCTGCAAATTCCAGCAGATTCTATTACCAATGATACTGCAGACATGATAAAACGTACAGTGAAAATTATATGGATAAAATGAAATACACTCAAAATACTGCTTTTTTGCTTCATTGAACACAGTGAATCATGCAGACTGGGTGTATTCTCAGTGGCTGTTCCTTGGATCCTTTCGTTCATGTATTGGATCTATTATGGTCAAAGTAAATAAGTTGAAAAGATTCTCATTGGAAAGGACTGTGCATTAGAACTCTATATTGGAGACTGCCATTTCATAGAGTTTCATACCATTTATTCAGTATTTCATACTGTTTATTCAGTTTACTTTTTTTGTAGATGTATATACATGTACATAAGTGTATTTATAAAACAACAGGTCCAAAACTGCTTATGAGATATATATGCCCTAATTTTATCCAGAAATCATGGCACTCTATTTAGATACCATTTTGTTTGTATTCATCAAAGTAACTGATCCATCTGTGCTTGCTATTGGCTTTGATTCCCTGGAACAAGTATAACAATTTATGTAGTAATGTCTTAGCCAGTTTTACTGGCAGGGAACCGATTAAAGTAATTGGTGAGGTAACACAATGAGACCAAAACACAAGTATTTGTGATCCAAACCTCCATCAAGTAATCTAACCTCCCATGGCCTTAGATAAATGATATTTTGTATATTAGCATTTCTGAAATCAAATTGTTACTGGATAAAAAGGTGAATCTAGGGGAAATTACCAAAAAATGTGGAAGGAAGATAGTCAAACTGTATCTTATAATTAAGTGTTAGATTCTAGGAATATGCAGTGCTGCCTTAACTTTCTGTAAAAACACAGGCAGATAAATGTGGGAATTAACAGCAGGTCAGCAAGCCTGTCTGACTCCGACATTGATCTTAGCACAGTTTGTTTGTACCCGTGAGAAACTTAGTGTCAACAGAAGCAAGAAAGCACAACAGCAGAGCTGCAGCTGGTGTTTTCTAAATGCTTAGAATGCTTAGGATGCGTATGTTATCGTTAACTAAGAATAGCATTGTAGCTAAATGACAGCCAATGAATCTATTGTAGTAGTTAAGCAGCCAATAGTTGAGTGACATGAATGATAAACATAGAAAAGTCTATGAAATGTCTCTGGAGATTGAATAAAAAACCTTTTTCTTGAAACTTATTCCTGGGGTACTAATGTGTCGTGCCCACCTCAACAGCGACAAATAAATAATGGGAAACAGTGTTGGTCAGCCTATTAATAGAAGAGGTGTGTTCCTAGTATGTTGTGTGTTGAGAACACTGAGCTTCCTGACAAGGATGCGGATACATGTTTTGAAAATGATGTCTTGGGTTAGGGTGAAAGGGTGTCCTGGTAAAGGGAGAGATGCTGTTTTTATTCGCACCATAAAATTTATCAAATGTGAAGCCCCTGTCTTGTGCAGAAATGGCTTTCTCAGTAAAATTTGTCTATTCATTCTACACACTGACTAGGTAGAAGTCAATGAAAAATCCTGAGGAATAAAGGGAGAAGGTTGTCTCAGCCTTCTGCTTCCTCTCTGATTGCTGCTGAGCTTCTCTGAGGGACTGTCGTTTTATTTGACTCTGGCATCCAGCTGAATCTCTCTCCAAGGTGTGTCGTTTCTTCAGTGAGGCTTGTGATGCTGAAATTTATGGAATTTTTTTCTTCAGAGTGAGGTACTGAGGATCCCTTGTAATTTCTGTCTATATCTCTGGTGTTAATAGCAGTAAACTTACCCAGTTTGTGTCATCTCTGCTAAGAAGCAAGAAAAATGCCTTCATCATAAACCTACCAAGTTTCCTAAAATTTAAGCAGCTCCAAAGAATTTTGGATTGCATTTACGGGAGCCTATATTTGCTCCTGTTCCCTATTACATATATTAGTTTTCCATCTGTGTTTTCATTCTTTGAAATCATTGATGGTGTATAAATATTGGATATGGTTCTATACATGGAGGAAGTACTCTTAAAGGTTCCTTTTTCTTTGGTTATCTTTGGGTATACATGTTTGATTAATAAGAATGAGTGCTGAACTTAATTTTCTTGTTAGATCTTAAGAAGGTGTTTCTGGAGAAAAAAACTGTTCTGTTTCTGATATCTGGAACAAGTTAACCTCTCTTTCTATACACAACTGACTTTCTCGTTCCCTCCCTAGAGTTTTCTGTACTTTTTAGTATTATTTTCTAATAGGGTGGATACTATTTAATGTCTTCAGTTTTGAGCTTCCTTCTTATCTGGGTTTTTCAAATTTCAGTCATTTTCCATGAGACATTTTCAGTAAGAAGATGAAAACGCAGTGCTTGTTACTGCCAAAGCTGTGTTCCTGAAGGGAGACGGAGAGCTTCCTGCATTTAATCTCATCCCAAGTTGTGCTGTACTCTAAAACTGCGTGTTAAGATCTTGGTTAATTCAGAAGAATAGGACAGTGGGCATTTCAGGCTGAGGGCCAGAGCACAGACTCTGGAAAAATTCACGTATTCCTGAATATCTCATTTTAAACAGTTGTAGAATCAGACTCTGGAGAGATGCGGGGCCCTGAAGTTACCAGTTACATGTTATTCTCTGGTCTTTTGTGAGCATCTTGCCCAGCCTATGACCAGAACCAGTCAGAAGCCTGTTCTGACTCTCAGTAAACTGGAATACTCTGTCTCTTGGTGTTGTGTATTGGCCTGGAGGCAGTGCTGTGCCAGTGACTGCAAATGTGGCTCGTATTGAATGATCTAGAAAATGGAAAGCAGGAGCTTCAATATACTTCTTAGCCACATGTACACAACTTAAATATACTCATATGAGGTAACTATATCTGTGAAATCTGACTCCTGGATAATGACTGATATCTGGGAAGTCAAGAATTCATCTTAATTTCGTAAAGAAAGATCAGGATCAAGTAATAAAGTAGTGTTTGGGAAAAATCGTTTACTATCAACAATGCCTTCCTTTAGCTATGGACACATATTTCCATCCATTGTTTTAAGCAATGTGAAAGTACAATAAATAAACAATTTCTTATTTTTATCTCTCTTTTTTAGGGATATATTTGACTGGTACTTTCCAACAATAACAGCAAACAGCCCTAAAACATTGTTTCTTCCTCTTTCATAAAAAGAGGTGGAAAGCAGCATCAGAAAATGGTTTTCAACTAGTGAAATTAGAAAAAATATATGATATGTGGATTGGGTGGCTCCACTCTGGTTACTACAATAAGTGTAAGACAAAAAAAAGGATATTTTTCATTTTAACGTATCTAAAGTTATGGAATTCTGTCAATAAAGATATTATATATGAAAAAAAAAACCACCTATGGAAAAACAAACTTGAAGAGAAACATGCAGAAAACAGACTCCAGCTATTAGCTTCAGTCTGCTTTATTTTGCTTGATTTAATTTTTGTGAGAGGGGAACTTGGTCATGATTTACTGTCTTGTAGCAGTGACTAACTGAAATAATATTTTCATTGATATGAGGTTAAAATTTGTATAAATTCTATTAAATCCAGAGCATAAATTGTTAGGCTTTGCATTAATGCACTCAGAATCAGTCCTAAGAGGTTTCTTTTCAAAGTGTGCAGTTGGAATGGGGTGTCATGGTGATAAACTTGGAGAATAAGACACAGATGATGCTGTATGACAAAAGAAGCAGGAAACCTGGGACTGAGGGGAAATGAGGTAGCACTGGTGGCTATGCCTCTGATAACTTCACCCCAAGTTCCGTATCTCCATATCTCTATTGCAAACTGGACCAGTGATAGTTAAGATCTACTTGAAATCATGGTGGAGTTACTGCATCTACTTTTCAAGAACAAACTTAGACAGGAAAAGCCTACTCCATCTTGTGTTTTTTTTTTTTTTTCTTTTAAATTTGAAATATATACTATAAAGAGAAAGCAAAAATAGTTATATTTCAGATACTCATAATGCTACATCTCTGGTTACTGCAGATAGTCTAGAAAGCTTTCTAGGTGTTCAGAAAACCTATAGTTCTTTTTTTGTAGGAGCCTGGGATAATCCATTCATTTATGAACTGTTTAGGGCCTGAATTTCAGCAGTAATCTGCTTACTAGATTTTCCTGCAGCTGATGCATTTTTAAGCCCTGCAGAAAGAAGACGTTGCAACCAGCTAGTGGCCATTTCTACACAACTGCTACAGACTGAAAGCTATCTGAGGAATAGTTTAACTGCATGTTCTTTCTTGATTTATGCTTATTTCACAGGAATTAGTACCTCTAAACACGTGTGTGCACACATATGCACACTCCCCACAGTCCATAGTGTTTTTAAAAGTCAGAAAAGATATACCATAGAAGTGAGGTAATTCAGTTTTTGTGAGGTTAGGAGAATAATCTACACCACTGAGAGGAAAATATAACCTAAATCTTGTTATTGAAGGGCTACCTACTAGATTTTTAGCCTTTTGCTTCTCAAGGATAATTCATTATACACTGAATACTCACAGTGCCTGGACCTATTTAATGGAAGTCCAACCAAATGTACAATGAATGTCACTGGCAAATGTCATACCTAAGTGTAAAGACTATAAGGAGCGAAGACTTCCCATGGGAAGTCTTACCTATGGGATAAAAGGTGTAATTTTAAATTTAATTCCTCCATGCTGTATTAGAAAGTGGATTCTAAAGCAGTTGTGTTTGAACCAATTTAAAGCAGAGCAATATAACTTAGTCTGATATGTGTTGACAAAATGTGCCTTTTCCTCATCAAGCCCACCAAAACGTGTATTTTTGATAATCTACAGTTAAAATTCTTGTTAACACCAGCAGGGTCTAAAGAAGAGAGAAATAGCTATGAGGAACAGCTGCAGTTTACTTCTTCAGTTTTCTTAACTGCAAAGAGAGATCTTAGAGTACAGTTCAAATAATTTACTACTTGAATAGTGCTTTTGCAATAAACATTTGATTATGAGGAACTAAGAGAGCATCTGTTAAATTGTTTTAAATAACTATGTCACTTAATCGAAATAGCTTCTAGAGTTAAGGCTTCCTTTAGGAAGGTTTCAGCATTTGCATCTGCTGAATGATTTATATCCCTGACATTAGCTTAATATTATGGGGGAAAACACAGTTCAACCTCCGGCGGGCTGGCATGAGATGTGAAACTGTTCCAGGTTGAATTTTCCTTTTTAAATTTTTCATGAAATTCTCTCAGCAGGCCACTGTTCAGCTCTGAAAGGATTTTGAACCTAATAACCATAACTGCTTCAGTCCAACCATCAGGAAAAAAAAACAAAGGGGAAAAACCCGCTCCACTAGAAAACAAGCATTTCATCAAAACTCTTCCTGCTTTTACTGCAGCATAATAACACTGAATAGGTTTGGGGCCATCAATTGTAAAATTATCATTTTTCACCAAAGCAACATTATATTAAATGCTTAATTATTCATTACTAATTCTTGTCATGGTGAAAGATTGGTCCCAGCAATTTTTAAAGCAGTGGGCCTGGCTTTTCTTCCTTGAAGGTTAATGGCTGAGCCCTTGGTTTCATTACCTTCGCTAAACATATCACACCTCATATGTCACAGCTTTGCTTTTTGCTTGCTCTCCTCTCTCTGCCTTAGTGACTAAATAGTGGCAATGATAAAGATTTGGTAGGGTCTGTTGCATGACTTTGTTTTTGTGTTTGCATTAGGATAAATTGTTCACCCTGGCAGTAAGGATGGGTGGCAGCAGAAGTGAGGTTGGGGACTTTGTAAGATATACTCATTATTGGCTAAGCTGAATCATTCCTGCGGGGGCATTTTAAAAATGGTAGCACTTAGCTTTAAATGGAACAAGATGCACTGAGATTATGAGCAAATTATGCAACTAGCAGAAAGCTATTTACTCATTCGAAATTACATGCATGAAATATTGATGGTGCATTAGTTACATGATGGCAATAAAAGTGGACTGCATTCAGTCTTGCTAGGTACAAGGCCACAGGATTATAGCCTTAAGCTTTTTCTCTGTAAACCTCTGAATGTTTAAGGTTTGTATTTATCAGGCCAATTTCAATATAACCTGTAAATATAGGGTGAAGGTTGGTTGGAGTTTTCCAAAACCTTAACAATGTCTAAAATCCATTGTAACAGAGAGGTCATTCATTTCACGGACATGGAGAGCGGTTTTATTTTTGCTATGGCTAGAAGAAATTGCTCCTCATGTTTTTTTTTCATACTGCTATCCTTATGCACCTTTACAAGTAAGGAGTTTTGAAAACAGGGCTGGGCTCACTCTATTTTGAGCTCTTCTTGACCTCTTTCAAAGGAACAAGGTAAGCCCAGGTAACTATATTGATTAAAAAATTTAAAGAGTAAGGAACTAAAACAGTCGCTGAAAGTTCAGGAGTGACAAAGCACACCTAATGGCATTATTTCTATTAATGTTACCATCACTACTGGAGATTTTGTACTTGATGCTAATTATTGAACTTGATTCCTATAAATAAAGGCATCACTGTATAAATAATGAAATTTGAACCTATCCATACGTGTACTAGTGTTCTATAAATATAAATGTGGTAATTTTCAGCAAAGCTATTCAGTGCACTTTAAAAGAGATAAATAATTAATATGAATTCCATTTAGTTATTAAAGAGTCACTGTCAAGATAAAAATCATTGGAGTTTTAACAAAATTCCCTGATTGCTAGTAGTCAGATTGATAAATGAAACCAGAATTATTTGAAATATCTAGTACAGGCCTCACCTTTGCTGTCTCTATTAATATCCACCCTTTATACACAATAATGGAAAAAGAATATTTGGCCGGAAAGCAGATGAAGGTCCAGAAATTCAATTTTTTGCTGTCTGTGTGCTTTTCACTTAATCTAGAAATGAAAGTAACTGTTTGTTTTCCTAGTTTCTAAGTTTCATTTGTGGTTACAGGCAGTATTATCTTTCCCTTGTTTCCCCCATTCTCTTATCTTAAAAAAAAAGACAGAAATTTAAAGTGCTGTAAAGGATTGCAATTATACTTTCAATTAAGGACATATATATGTTACAGTTATATGTTTATGTTAATAAAAATATTTGGATGATGAATTAAGAAAAGGCAAGAGGAGAAAATAATTATTACTGCATATGACATAGATAACTACTGATTTAACCACTATTCATGGTAAAATGATTATTTCTTATCTGATCTTAACTCCTTTGCTGTTTATTCTATAAAGAAATGGTAGAAGGGGCAGAGCAGAACAAATGGTGATTAACAGCATTGTTCTGCTGCAGCAGAAGTCAGACTGTATTGTTGGCCCAGCCGTTGTTTCCTGATGAAGGTTGCCCACACTCTTTCCTTTTGCTTACCCTTCTTTGGGAAGATTTTTACTTGTATATTTCTTATTCACATTGTGACAGCTAAGCAGAATCAAAATACACAGGAAACCTTAGTCTCTTGTATGTGTAAATTTGGGTAAAACCTCAAACCTCCTTCCTCACAGTATACAAACATATTTACTTCAAAACACATGGAAAAAGAAATATGGACAAAATACTTAGGGTCTTTCTTAGAGCTTTTAAATTAAGCATAAACTATGCCCTGTCAGTGTGGCATGTTTTCTCTGTCTGTAAAGGTTAGGTCACATCACAAGAAAGTCAATAATCTGCCAGCAGCATTTCCTACTGGCCTTTTTAGTTGTTTAGTGCAAACATACATGAGATACCAGTGGATCCCACACTTAGTCTGAACCTCTGGGAGCCCTGTGAAGGGATTAGGAGTTACCTAAGAATAACTTAAGATTGTTGGAAATATGAGATAGGGACAACACAATAAGACCAATGTTCAGCTTGTATTCAGAAATGCTTCTGACGCTCCCAAAAATAAATGTTGGCTGCTGTACAGGCTGTGAGTTTGTTCCTGCTGTAGTCTCTGGGGAAATTTGAGCGTAGGCTGAAAGAGCAAGTTCCAGTCCCACAAGAGTATTGCTGTATTAGCAGAGATGCTTAGCTCAGCTGGAGTAACGTCATGGTACACCAATGCTGCTGCCGCTGTGCACCGCAGCTGCCTGGGGTATTCCTATGTCGCCCTGACATGTAGTGTCAGTGTGCCCTAAAGGAGATAAGGGAGGATCTTTTTGGTCCAGCATAATTTCTCTTCATTCAGAACAGGTGGGCCAGAGTCAAACAGTGCAATATGACTGTGAAGATTAGGAATTCAGAATATGAAATGAATATTCATCTGCTACATTACCATCCACTCTTGATAAATACCTGGTAGTATATGTGGGGAAATATAACTGTGATTACCATGAATCTCTGGTGCTATTCCAGGAATAATGCTTTTGTTAGTAAATTCCTTCCTCATCAGCTCTTTACCTACTTTCTCTTTTTTTCTTTCTTTCTCTTTTTCTTTCTTTCTTTCTTTTTCTTTCTTTCTTCCTTCCTTCCTTCCTTTCCTTAATTGGGCCTAATCTGTCCTTTTAGATAACATGGAACATCATATTTAATATAATATACATCCTTGCTAAATATCATGCTCTGAATGTTTAATTATTTTACATGTAGAACATAATTAGCCATTTTTTCCCTAAACTATATTGATTAGAGGCTCCAAATGAATAAGTAAATCGCATCAGCACCACCCTGACAATTATTCTCTACACCACACATGAGACTAGTCAATATATGCTTATTTCATTCCACTTTTTAATATTGAAAATCAGGAAAAAAATCTGCTGTGTTCATTTCTTCTGGTGGTTCACAGTGTTATCTCTCATGCTTCCTTACAGGAGCTATGGAAAAAATACAAGATGTGACACAGAACTGTCAAACATCAGGGGAATGAAACATTCAGATATTTGTCAGTTTGCCCATATTGATCCATCCTTAGCCTGTCTGATACAATCTTCTTCTCTACAGGCAAATCAGGGTAGTACAGAAGAGTCAAAAGGGGCTGTAAATGGAAGCTGCACTTCCTGTATTTTTAATTTTCTATGGAGGTGCAGGATAAATTGAAGCAATTCAAAATAATTAAGGCAAACTAAATCATCACACAGTGTAAGTTGCCATATCAGTTGATGTAAATCAGTTTAGTTTATGGTATTTCTTTCCTTCAGGACTTAACCTAGAGTGTATGAAAAAACAGGATGAATTAGATATATGGTGCAATAGATGTATGTTTACAGGAAAGCTGTGTTGTTATCTAAGGAACAAAAGCCAACCCACTATGGGATGTAAATTGCATTTGAGAGAATCCTTAATAAATTTTTAAAATTAAAATTAAATGTTTCCTTAGAATTATTTTCCAAATCACAAAGAATTAATCATTCTTGGGGTTTTTATTCCTTTTGAAACTAACATTTTTTTAATGCCAAATGAAGCAAATAATTTATTTATAATACATATGATAATACAAGAAAATGTTGGTACAATAGAAATAAAAACATTTAAATGACCTGCCACAAAGAAAGATTTTAATATTTGTGGTACCTGTACCTGAACACTGAGGGTTTAAAGCATCTTTCTGTTCCTAAGCTACTTGTGCTAAGCACTATCACTGTTCGAGGAATTCTCTGTAACTCAGGTGGGAGAGACACTGGCGTGCAGGCATGTGCTCTGTCATTTGAATACCAGACAGAACAAGACACTTTTTGTCTTTTAACATAGTCCAGAACACCTGTGTCTGCAGCTGTGGCTCTACCTTGTCTTGTTCAATTCTGTGAACTTTCACATGAGGTCCGCACTCTGGCAGGACGTGTGGCTGCAGGCCTGATTCATTCACTACATCTGCTTTCCTGTGAAGCATCCCAGATGGCTTTTTTCAGTACTCATGGTGTGAACCTCAGGTACTCAGGTACTGAATTAAGTACCCAGGTACTGAAACTGCGCCAGGGTATCCTGTTATCTGCCATGGGCATTTTTAAGCACTCCCAACAGCCTCCATTTATCTCTTTTGTCCCCGCAATCTGATCACAGAGCATGGTTAGAAACCTAGACGTGTTTTTTGCTAACCACAGGAGAAGATAGGATTTGTAGTGATTCTGGACACAGGACAGGTATCAATTGCCTGCAAGGGAAAAGTGCTCATGAGGCACTTGAGTGTTCATGTTGCTTACAGGATCTCATTCCCAGATGCACAATAGAAGTAGCCTTCAATTCAAGCATGGGAAAAATCCAAGGCAGCAACCCTAACAAGGGAAATAGTTGTGCAAGTAATCTATTTCTTGTCTGTCAGATAATGCTGATTTTTTGTTGCTACTATGAGAGAATATCAGAAACATAGTTTCCTTTCTGTTCAGACCATTCACAATAAAGAACTAAGTGGTAGATATTTCTGTCAAGGCTGTGATAGGAGAAGAGTTCATATGATAGCTTTGAATCACTAATTCATGCAGGCTTGTGTAATAAAGAAGTGGCAGAGAGGTTTTAGCCTGAGGTCCTACAATTTTGAATAAAGAAGGACAGGCATACAAGATGCTCCGAAAGAACATGTCTTTTGTTAATTCCTAAAAATTTTAATGTTTTTGTTAGAAGTTCAATTATTGTATAAAGCACCCCAGACATCTTTAGTTTTTGTGGAAGTGAGTTTAATTCCTTCTCTCAGTTTTGGAGGAAAGCTCAAAAAAATCAGGAGGATGCTGTCAGGTTCACAAAAACACAGATATATAGTAGCTTTTATTGCTTTTAAATGTCAGAAAATTTACGTATTGTCTTTCAAGTCCATGTCATTCTCTTCTTGTATTCACAATCTGTGAAAGTACAGGATAACAAATCTGGGCTCATCAGGCAGTGATTATGTGTGATGAGGCTCTACGCTGACGTTCTGGCTGGATACTGCCAACCCAAAGCTTCCTGGTTGTTGGTTTTAACTTTTCATGCCCCACACACTGCTGACCTCATGTCAATCATGCATGCTCTCCTGTTGTTTCCCTTGTCCTCTATTCATTAGTCCCTCACCTCTGCTTCCTTTTCTTTCTTTTCCTGTTAGCCCTGTACTTAGCAAACAAGCATCCAATAATTTTTTAAATTGGCCTTTTTTAAAAAGGCCAAGTCCCTCTGGTAACCCCTTTTTCTACAAAGATAAAAATTTCAGGTTGTATTGCAAGATGCTGATGCAAGCCATGGTTTTGTTCATGCTGTTGAAACACTATTCTTTCTTTTCTCTATTTAAACTCTAAGGCTTGAATTCATCTCACCAAATGCAGATATCTCTAGTGTAAATATTCAGCTCTGAGCTAGTCATCACAATTTTTCTTTAGAGAGAATGCAGAAACAGGCAATTGTAAACTGTGATTCAAATAGTTCTAACACATAGACCAAAATAGACTAGAAATCATACTTTAAATAATCCTGTTATTTTCAAATGACCATAAAGAGAGACAAGGATGTTTCTTGTCTTGAAATGAGTCTCAGAAATTTAATAGAAATAGTCTACCTTTATTGGGCATGCTTATAGGTACCCAAGAGCATGCCAGGAGGAGTGAGGTTCTCCACACCAGCCCAGGTATTTTTGTTTATGTAATAATAATCACATGTGAGTTCTTTGTGCATCATTAGTCCTCTTTGGTATATTGATGCTTTGACCAGACTGTTCACTCTTTCCAGGTTTGCCAGTATCCCATTGTGACTACAATCTTTATTCTGAAATTAGTTTCTTTCCTTCCCTCCTTGGCTCCAGCTTTTCAGAATGCTTATCTTACAGCCGTGCCACTTCTGCTGTCTTGTTGTGTGGTGTCAGACTGCTCATCATGAAGTGATAAATTCACTTGGAATAGAAAAGGTTTTAAGGAGTAAGGCTGTGATATCCTAAGCTTTCCCTGTACCTCTCTGTTCAGATAACCATCTAAGAGTTGTACTGTTACCTCTGGAGGCAGTGCTGTGTCCCTGCAAGGAATGCTCACTTGTCTATATACACGGCAAGGAAGTTCGTAGGGAATTTCAGGGGACAGAGCAGAGAGTTTGACCGAGGAGAATTTACTGAAGCTGGAGCTAGGAGATATCTGATGACTGGGCAGGCAACTCTAAGCCCATCCATCTCCTGTGAGTCACCTGTTTCTTCTTGGATATATTCCATATGGTGCCTTTCACCAAGAAACTGTTCTCATGGCATGGTACAAGGGCAAAGCATGTAAACTGCAGGCACAGAAGAAGAACATTTGATAACTATTAAAATATCTTAGACTAATATAATCTACACGAGGATCACATATCATCTACTTAACATATCTATTCTGTAGGAAGCCACGGCAGCCTTTCTGTGGGTGAATACTGAGAGAGATGCATGTCTTAGCAGAATTTGGGTCTGTACTTTTAATATTTCAACATGTAATTACAAAAGGGTAATCTGGCAACTGATAGTATTAAAAAGTATGTTTCAATGCATAGGCTAATGATTATGAAAGATAATAGGCTTTGCATGCTAAACAGCTGCTCTGGATTGGAGATTGGAATGTATGAACAGCCTTTAATGCTAGAAGACTTTAGCTCCTACTTAACAGCTTTTAAAATTTATTTTCCACAAAAAAATCACAATTGTTTGTAATTGTTTTTTGCTTGTGTGATTTATTTGACTTTTCTACCAACGTATTTTGCCTTGGGATAACCTTGGAAATGAACTGAGTCATCTTGGTGAGTTTTTCCTGATGAAATACTTTCAAATAAATAATCTTTCTAACAGGTTTATGGCTTACCATCTGTACTAAATACATCTCTATGAAAAAACACTTCAGGCTAAATGTAAAGGAGGCTTGGGAGGTAGAATCCTTAGCAACCTACGAGCCTGAGAGACAGCCTGAGAGCCAGCCCAAGAGCTGGGTAGAATTCATGGTGCTGTTAGGCATATAAATTCCTTGCTCTGTGCATGGGGAGGAGCAGGATGCTTCAGACAGCTGGCAGAGAATTTGGGAGAGAGGGTCTGTCTGATACTGAGGTTACAGTTCAGGACTGCTGGGCATGTCTGCCATATGGGATTCAGAATATGTAAATTACTCACTGAAGTCATGCATTTACGTGTATAAAGATAAATCAGCTTTTGTTTAAAAATAAGACAGGTTATGGAAATTAGACATTCTTGAAATGGAGATCAACTTTTTTTCTAGGTGTGACTCAGACCAAAGAGTTCATGGGCCTCTTGTGCAATGTTACATAACGTGTTTGTGTATAACAACTTATAACACACAAAAATAATGCAACAAAACCAAATGTTTGAAATGATACTTTCATAAATCTAAAAATGCAAAGCTCACATTAAAAGAGAAAATTGATTTCAGGGTATGACAAAAATGTAGTGTGATGAAACTGGTAGTTATTAAAACAAAATAGAATGGCTGGAAGCTTTAACAGTGGGGGAGATACTTCATGTCAGGAAATTTTAAAATTAAGATTGTAAGTTTTCCTATGAGATATGATCTTTTAACCCTGATAACCTTAAACACTGCATATTAGAGAAGTGATGGTGCTTGGACAATCATAGAGAAGAAGATAATTCTAAGAAAGCTAGGAGAGAGAAACAAGGATGAAGGCTGAGAGTAAGAAAGAAAAAAAGAATGAAAGAAAAATTGGGAAAGGGACACCTGTAGGTAGTAATAAAAGGAAAGGAAAGGAAAGGAAAGGAAAGGAAAGGAAAGGAAAGGAAAGGAAAGGAAAGGAAAGGAAAGGAAAGGAAAGGAAAGGAAAGGAAAGGAAAGGAAAGGAAAGGAAAGGAAAGTGTGAACTTGGAAGGCAGAACAAAACCAGCACAGGAAAGAACACAGTGAGAGTAAATGTCAATGCCTGCCAGCAAGGTGGAGCATAAGGGGTTTTCCTGTTTGATTTGTTTTCTGAAGGGGGCTCTAGGGCTCAGTGGCTACAATGGGAGGATAGTGGCCTCCATGCCCCAAGAAAGCTTTTCCATGTTAAGTCCCCATGTTGTGTTTAAAGATAAGTGAACATAAAGGACTTAGAACACAGATATATAATTGATGAATAAATTACTATTTCTTAACAGCGGAGAGGAAAGAAAAAAAAGAAAATAACATAAATTATATAATAGCACCTGGAGGCTCTGGACATGATAAAAGCTACACTGTGCTTGATATTGTACAGACAACAAGAAGTAGCTCTCATCCAAAGCACGTTACTGTCCTGTATGTACACTCAACGTGAATTCATTTGGGACTACAAATTATACTAATCCATAGAGGCGATGTTGGCTGTAAAGCCTGATGCTGTGATTCCCATCAGAATGACTGTCTGAGTTGTGTGTGCAGTACTGACACTCAGGCCTACAAATGCAAGATTTTCAATCGAAATTTCATTTTCACAGAATGCACTATAAATACAGTGAAATGGTAAAGCAATTAACCCAGAAAAGATTAAACTCTATATCTTGCTAGCTGATTTATATACAATGTGCTAAATAACTGACATAAGAACAAAACGACTACCATGCATTTTTCATGTGCTAAAGCTATCTGTTTAATAGCCTCTTAGAATATCCAGGACTTCTAGCTAAGCAGAAATGAAATGCTGTATTCATTTTGTTATTGATACTTGGGAGAGGAGTGAGGAATTTTAAAAAATTTCCTGAATATTTTTCTCAGTGATGTCTGGGAAATGGCATCTTTCCAAGGCTTTGAATTTTATTGCATCTACCAGGGTTGCTTCTGTTAAACTTAGAACTCAAAAGAAAAATGGAGAGACCATGTTTTCTTGAAATAAAATTTCTAATAATTTTGGATGGTAAAAGAACTTTGGCTATCTGTTATTTTTAGGCCGATATACTGTGACCTTACTGCTTGCTTTTAAAGACTCTGTTGTTCGCACACAGCATCAATCATAGGAGTTTATAAAGCATAAGCATTTATAAAATTTAAGAAAAAAGAAATTACAAGTGTCTCATACCTTTAAGATCACTTCCTGTTCCTTGTAATCATCATAACACTTTGTAAATATTTCTTAGAACAGTTTGTGGCAGAAAAATGATAAACTATTCTGCATATTAGAACTTTGAGAAATACCTGCTCCCGTTCTGTCTTATTTCAGCTTCTCCACCTTCCCATAAGACCTACCAGCCTGTCTAATAATTACTTGCTTCTAGCCCTGATTAAGATGTCTTTAAGGGTAATTTGCCATCCCATTTAAGAAGTGCCACAACATAAATGGTAGATGCGAGTTTATATAGGCTTAAATACTTGCCAATCTAAGGACTTTAGATTTTTCTGAGAAGCTTCTAAAGAAACTTCAGCAACAGAAAACTGACAAAATATTTTCAGAGGCAGAAAGTGCCTGATGGCTCACTGCTTCTTGGTTTGTAATCAAAGGAAAGATTCTGCTGTGTACTCCAGATTACTTTTAGTCTAGCGGTCTCCCAAGCCTACCTTGCTTTCTTCTCTTCCAGAGCTGTTACAAAGAAATTGAGTAAGTTGTATACTTTTGAATCACTGGACCTAAAGGACTTCTTCCTAGGGCATTTGAGAGTAACTGAGGAAGTCTCATAAAAATTAGAAGTTATACTGGATTTGTATAAGACAGCTAATGTACTAGAAAGCTAGGAATGGCAGATGTGCCCCCTATTAGCAAAAGGAAAGAAGGAAGCGAGGAGCGGGAAAATTAATAGATCAACTACTATATCTTCCTGTCATACATAATCAAAGTTTCTGTAAACACCCAGAAAGAAATGAAGAAAACTAGGAGCACTAAAAATTTGTGTAAGGCAAATTAAGCCTTAACTTGTGTATTAAGACAATAACCCTTCCTTTCACAGCAGAGAAGCACTTATGGCATTAAAAGAGCAGGGAGCAGATTTCATAAATCAGCATCTGTAAGGCTTCTGATACTAATCAACATGGCTGCTATGTGAACTTTAAAAACCAAATAATCTAATTAAAATATTTTTACATATATTCCTAGTTTGGGAATAGATGTGAATGTGTACATACGTGCTCAAGATTTGTCATGGCAGAAAAGCACAAATTTATTAATGTACTATTGTGAAATACACACTTCACCCTCTAAACACATCCAACAAAGTTACGTACAAGGCTGTTTTATGTTTAACAGGATTGACAGAACAAAGGTCATCTTCTGCCTCAGAGGTAAACCATTCCTGCCTCCACTTCCTGTAATTGGTCTGGTTCTAAATCAGCATCTCTTCCTGGGCCCAGTTCCTTCCAAACTGTGTCACCAGTATTGTCAGTCAAGAGCTGCCCATTGTTTAAACAGAGGTGGAAGAGATGAGGAGTAGAGGGCTTAAAGCAAGAAAGCAAGAAAGATTTAAATCAGACATCAGGAATAACCTTTCAACAGCAGGGTTAGGTAAGTGCTGCAATATATTGCTTGGAAGAAACTATGAAGTCTTCAACCCTGGTGGTCTTTAAGAAAAGCCTACACAAAAGTCTCACAGATATGAGACAGATATAGCTGATTTGGCCTTGGGATAGGTCATTAAAATATCTTTTAGGGTCTTTTTAGATATTATTTCAGATGTTTTGATTTCTGACAGCTTTTCCTGGTTACAGTATTTGCATGCAGCCAAACATACTATATACATCAATCAGAGGTGACTGTGACAGCCTCTAAATATATTATGTAAACTGGAATCTGCATTTGCAGGAAAGCTTCCTGTAATCACCAAGACAGTGAAGCTGTCTGCAGCTACCCTAAATTAGCAAAATTCTGCCAATCACAACAGTGCAATTCTATCCAAAGGCAGTAGGGGTGCATGGCCATAACTGACGGCTGAGGTTTGCTTATTTGTCTTTAAAATCTAATTTCTTCTGGTGGATGGCACAGAGGGAAAAAATTTAGTACTAATACAATGCCATATCCAATCTGACAAAATAAGTTTATTGAAAACGAAATGTTCTGTATGGTGTGCTTCTGAAAACACATTGTTTTCCTGTCCTAAGTTTTAGACTTCTGAAACTGGAACATATTGTTTCAAATAGTCAGGTAAATTAAAAGCTATTTATGTTAAAATTTCAGAGAAAAAAATTGTGTGTATTTGCAACCTGGCTAGAATTCCCCCAGCTTTGCAGAGACAGAAAAATACAGTTTTCAACATCAGTCTATGGGAACTGAGACTCTTAAACCTTTCTAAGAAAAAATTGTTTGAAACAGAATTGTTTCTTTTGTCATATAATCACATATTTTGATTAGAAGAATCAAAGAAACATTTAGCTTCTGGGAAAAAGTGGTGGATTTGGATAATACCAAATGCTAAGTTTAGACAGGGTTACTTCAGAATCCAAAGGAGGCACAGGAAAGATGAAAATCACTGGTGAAAGAGTAATGTGGCTGTAAAAGGTCAAATTAAAATGCATATCAAAATCCACAACCCTGTAACAGTCAGCAGAGTAAAGTAGCTTAGGACATTATCTAAAGTTATCTAAAGTCACTTTGAATTTCTCATAAGCATTGATCATACATTTGATACTATTGGCATGAAAGCTGCTGCTGCTGTCAGTTTATAACCCAGGATATGAAAAAAAATTAAGTCTTTATGCTGATGAATTTGTTTAGCTGTATATTAAAATATTAATCTCTGATCAACTGCTTATCAGCTGAAAGTTCAGATAACATACAATCTACTTTATGTAATGCTGATTATATAGATATTTCTAATAGCTATACAATATTGAAAAGCTGACAAAAATAGCTTTCAATTTACCTGACTCTCCTTGTCAGACTGTGAAGGTGAATGCTCTTTTACCCAAACTAGTTCTGATCAAAACCAGACTGAGGTCAACTGTGGGACAGGAGATTGAATGGGTTATCACTAATGTAGATTGAGAGTGATTTGGTTCAGCTGCTGCTGCATTTCAAAGGAGCAGTTGGTGATTCTACAACATCAAAGAGCAGGAAGAAGTTTTAAATTAAGCTATAGCTTTTATAACCTTGCTAATGTGACCATACTCCACATTTTATAAACAGAAGATGAGTATGTGTTAAAACACCATATATTAATGGTATTTTTGTTAAAAGTTAATTTCAGTATGACATGACTTGATATCAGTAGTGTTTGCCCAAGGAGCCATTGAATATGGGCAAAATTTTAATATTTGACCCCTGATAATGCTGGTGACATGCTTACCATTTAAATAATGCATAATGTAGAAACCCCCAGTTACCATTTAATTGTGTGGTAGGTGGGTCAACACGCACTCTGAAATGGTGACTTTTCCATACTGTGTATAGAAATAAGATACTTTAGTTTGTATTTAGGCATAAGAACCATATATTGAAAATAATGAGCTTAGAATAACATGAAATAATGAGAAATGTATTTTCACTCCATTATATTCCATTTCTTTTCTCACTGTATAGATACAGTAGTTAGTGATTTATAGGCTTGAAATCATATTCAGAGGAAGTTTTGGTGTTTCCTCTTTTATAATGCAGGAAAGAATATGTTGAGAGAAAAATTATCTGGAGCTGAGCCTCACTTCCAATAAAACTGTAAGTGAAAACTTAGTTTATTATTTATATTAGTCACATTTTAATTGGGCAAAATAGAATTTTTCAAGTACCTATAAAAATTTTTGAATCTAGTGCCAGGAGTTTCAATTATGATGTGTGTATTTTCCATTTTGTTTGAATTTTTTTTTTCACAAATATTATGTTAAGATAGGTACAGGTCATATTAATAAACATTCTGCCTTTGTACTTATGGACAATGCTTTTGATCTCAAACTTCTTTTTCTCCCAATCACCAGCCGTTCTACTACTAGCTGTCAATGCTGAGCTTTGCATTAATATCTGAAATAAACTGGGCTTAAATTTTGATCTATACTTACCTGTTTTATTTGTTAAAACATCAGTCATAAAAAATCAGTGTTTGCTGCATCTCATGTGAAAAGCTATGTTTAGGCTGTAGTCCTCTCCTTTTGTTTTGATGATAGCATTTTTCATTCTTCCTTCTACTGCTTCTCCCAGCGCAGTCTTCCTAAAACTGATGGCATCTTCTAAACGAAATAAATCTCATTTCACCTAGTTAAGATTCTCCTCATCTACTGGCTTTCCTCTCCAAATGAAGCACGTGGAAGTAAAAGTAAACTACTGTCCAAATAACTGTCTGGTGCTCAACTCATTGCTTCTTTTTTTCTGCAAATTTGACAGTTGGTGGCAGTACATTGAGTCTGCCAGATTCTATCAGTTCTGAAACTATCTATTAAAATGGAAGAATAAAGAAGTCTTCTCTCTGTAGCTTTCTAGTAGGTGAAATAGAGCCCTTCCCACAGCACTGTGAGGCCCACTTCCATGAGCCTGAGTGGATTCAGGAAGGAAGACGTTCTTCATGCACCCTTGTTTAGCTTCTTGCTTGATGACAAGAGAAGGACTTGCAGTCTGAATTTCTTCTCGGAACCACATAATTTGTCTCCAAATTAGAACTATCTTGGTGTTTTGCTTTTTTTCTTCTCAGAAGTGAACCCTCCAATTATGGAGAGCTGAAGTCCTAGACTTCTTGCAGTCTAATATGCTGAGATTGGGTTGCCCCAGAGTGATATAAACCAGTAACTCTCATCTCACTATCCTTGATTACCACCCCACAATGTATTGTGAAAAAAATCCAAACAAAACCAAAAACAACTTGAGCTTTCAACTCATGGATTAATAATGAATACTCATTTCTCAGTTCCCTTAACACAGTTTCTTATGCTTTTTGATATGTCTTATTCTCTAAGATATTTCTTAAGATTATTTATCTCTGTAACTGTTCTTGTTTTAAATTGCCTTGTTTAGTTTCTTATGTTGTTTCTATAGCTTTTTCAAAACAAGGGAATTAGGTTCCTCTTTAATCTCTTTTGAAGCTATTGAACTTTTATAAATGTAATTTAAAGGTTCACCAGTTTATAGAAAACATCTGATAATGTTTATTGGTGCATATTATGTGGTCCTGCAGCTTTGTCTACTTTAAGTGCACCTAATACTTATAGAGCCAATTCTCTTCTGTGTATACTTCTGCTCTAACGACCCGAAGGATATTGATTCCCGATTGGTTCACAACCAACTCCTTCTTCTGTAAAGACGTGGACAAAGCAGTTGTCCAACAATAGTGTGAAACTCAGCACTGAAACAAACTCTACACTTCTTCTTAGTGGCTCAAAACTTTTGTTACTTGTCCTCTGCATAGATGTTTCTGTAAATGAGTTAAAATGAAGAATCATAACCTGGAATCACCTGCCCCTCAAACCCCGTTTTTGTATCTGTTTGTCTTGCAGTATTTGGTGATCCTGAAAATTGCCAGTTCTGTCCTGAAGGCTGCAGAGAATGCAAGGCAAATTTGCAAAGACAGCTGACTGTGTCTGAAATATAGATCATGAGCATTTATCTTAGCCTAATCTTTCACTTTTCTTTAAAGTTTCCTCCATCTTGGGAAAATCTTTGCATACTATTTTTTCAAGCTTTTCATAGAATATATAGTCACCACTACTTATATTATGAAGAAAACATGCAGAAGCAGTGACTAAAACCAGTTAGTCTTCAAAGAATGAGTGGTAAACATATAAGAAACTGTTCGAAAGCTGGATTAAATTTTGCATTATGGAAGTTGATTGAAGAAAGAAAAAGCAGACAAAATATTTGTTGTTGTCAGGAACATATTAAATTATAAAGATGCTGAAGTGATGCGTCAGAGACAGGCAATGGGGTTTCATTGATGAGTGCCTTTCACAAGCTATGCTAACCCCCAGACAGGGGTGAGGTATTGCTACCAGTGTACTTCCACTGACAGATATTTTTCGTTCCTTCAGTTTCAAAGATACAAGGAAAATATGGATTTTAGTTATTTGGCATTAGCTGGGTTAGCTCTGCTTCTGTCTTTATTTAAAAAATATGCTCATCTCTTCCGTCTCTCATTTGGCTGTTTAAATATGGGCAAAATCTTCAGTTGATATAAATCAAAGAAGTATATCAAATAAGACTTCAGGGTTTGCCCTGCTGCTTTTATCCATGAGATGAACTTTGAAGGTTTCAACTTCAATGAAATGCTATAAATGCCTCAACATAATGGTTCCATTTTGTGCTATTTGCTGCATGAATGTAAGGGCAAGCCTTGTTGCAGAGATGTTCCTGAAAGTGTTGGATAGAGATAAATATGTATGATTGCATGCTGATGAAATCCCCAAGGTAGGAACAATGGTTAATTATTAAATCCAGAAGATCTTATTGAGCCGGAAACCCCTTGGCATGCTGAAGCCTAGGGAAACAAGTTTTCTCCAACTTTTGTGTTTGTGTTGGAATCTAGACAAACTTCCTGGAGACAGCACAAACCTAAGTGTCTGTGTTAGACTTTGGAAATGTAACAGGGCAGAAAGTGAGGAAAAATTCTTAGATACCAGGGACTGAAGCCAGAGAGAAAGCCATTGTTTCACATCAGGAAGGACAGATGTTTCAGAAGCTTGGGAACGATAATCATGGCTGTTGATGGAGAAAAATGCAAAGCTTCAGAGTAGAAACTGTGTGCAGCACTTGATTCAGAAGGTTCTGAACTTTGTTTTATAGTGTGCTCACAAGAAAGAGGAAGCTGGAACAAGGAAATGTGAATATGGGTTTTAATTTTTTTTTTTGAACTCAAATAAAATTAAAAGATAAATAATTGGTGTCATGTGAAAAAGGGAGCTTTCCTTGACCCTTGTTGTGGGAAGATTTACTCAAACCCTTAGTGTTTGATTTGTCTGTCAGTGCCCCAGGGAAGCTGAGACCCCTGTGCCCTATCAGTCTGTCAGTGTCCCGTTACGGGGACCCTTCACTGTGCAGTCACTGCTGGATTGGAGGGCAGGACTGAGTTGTTCAGGGAAATGCACCAGCAGCGAAAGGGAGCCCCCTCAGCAGGTCTTCTCACTTTATGACCCCTCAGGGTGTCTTCCTCTTCATTTGAGTATGTTCCCACTGCTGGCAACTGCCAGCTCCTGTGAAGAATTCACACCAACAGTTTACAGAATAACACTCTTTATTAATATAAAATTGCGGCAGGTTAAGGTTTGAGGATTGTCACTGATAGTATGTGACTGCAAAAACGTATTCAAAGCAATACATGGACAAGCTGTAATCCCCAATAAAAGTATTCAGCTTGCACAGAGTGTGGTTCTTATCCAATATGTGTTGCTATGGGGCAGAAGACAGGTTCAGTCCATTGACTGATTCCAGCAGTTATGATGGAGTCTTTCCTGACTTGTCTCCCGTTCTCAACTTAGTTTTATACTATTTAGGTGGAGCTTGAGTGACTCCAGTCATAAATACTTTTGCTACTGATTGGTATGAAGTTCTCTTGCTTTGTTCCTAAAGATATAGTAAAAAAAATATAGCGCATATGTCCAGTGACGGTTGGTCATTCCATGGAAGTGGGTAACTTTGGGATGGAGGTGTGCATTAATACTACAATTACACTACAATGAATGAAGTTCATCTGAGGAGAAGGATTTTCCCACAGTCATTGGCTCAGCAGCAGGACATCTCTCCTGTCTGCCCTGGCTGACAGGCATTATGTGGTTTATCAGCTGCAAAGTACCATCGAGTTTCCCTCCCTGCAATGATTTCAACAGAGCCTGGCCATGGTGTTTCCACTCTGCTCCACCCTCCGTTCCATCCCCCTTAGCGGGCGCAGGTGCTGTGGTTGCAGATTGTGGGTGTGGGATGTGGAATAGGTTTTGAGCATGCCAACCACATTCCATCCAGGAGCAGCACCTGCATTTTACCCTGTAATTTCCATACTCTTATAACATCTGTTATGATGTGGATATAACTTGTCAGTTTCCTCTAATTTTACCCCTAGCCATCTTTCCACAGTTGGGTTTCATGCCAAGGCAATTGGGTTTGAGTTTAGGAACATATATGAAGATTTCACGTTGTTGAAGCATGAGCTGAAATATCTTTTACAGGTGGAATATTCTGAAATAATGCTCTTGAGCTATTAGTGACTTTGGGTGACTGTATAAGGCTTGACCAGACCTAAGGCAGCTGTGCTGTTTCCAGAAGCTGTAACTTAGAAATCTTCCAACAAGGCTAAACCACAGGTATTTAAATCTATGCAGGTATCTGCACTTTAGGAGCACAGTGGCTTATACTGTTGGTACAGTAGTAACAACAGTAATGGAAAAGGTTAAATGTGTTTTTTAAAATATCTAGAGAACCAAACTCATTACTGACAGACTCTTCTAACAATGTATTTTCCTGTTAAATTCATACAACTTCCAGCATGTAAATGAACAGTTACACTTCTATTGCCAGATAAACACGCACATTAGTTCATTTTAAAATTAAATTTTCACAGCATGGAAGAATAATTTTTATCTGCTCAGAAAGTGATAGGGGCACCACTGTTATCTGTTTCCTTCTATATGAGTCTTTAGAAATGGTAAATTAGCTGATAAAGTATGCTGTAACTTAGCAACCTTAATTTTTAAAACTGTGTTTTAGGTTCTGTATATTAATATCATATCATAGGAGAGAGACACTATTTAGCATAAATGCCTGTGAATTATTTCTTAAGGCAGTTCATTTTGTGCTAACAGGTATGATGAGCACTGCCTTCTGTTGTCTGCTTATAGTCCCACTTTTCTGTTTGTTCCATGCAGTGATATGATCCTACTTTGCAGCGTGTTGCTTCTATACTCTGGTATCTTAAGGTGTTCTCCATTATATACTAGGGTTTTTGATAAGTAAGTCTTTCTGATCACCTTCCCTTCTGAGTTTCATAGTAGTCTTGATTCTAAATTGTATTTATTTCCCCTTGGTTTAAAGAGTCTCATGCATTGTAAGTTTTGTCTTAACTGGAGCTTTTAATTTATAGACTTTGTAAGTGACGTCGTTTCTCATTTGACACTGTCAAGAATCAGACCTTGCTTCTGTCTAGGAGCCAAGAATTTAAACCCACAGCTCACTTTTCTCAAAGGTGATTTGGCCACAGAGAAACCGTGAATAAAACTCCTCCTAATGACCATTCTTTTTTCATTTTTAATAAAAAAGTCATGTTCAGAGGCCTCTGATTCTGTAACTCACCTTGGCCACAGTAGCCACAATAATAAAATCTGCTGCAATTATGTAAGACAAATACTAAAGCAACTTGGAAATAAAAACTGTTAAAATATTCTCCTCAAATCTGAGAATAGCTATTGAGAGTTGCATAAGCATTAGTTTGCACAATGCAAAAAGATACAGGGAAAGCTCTGCACCTTGTTATGTTCAAGATATAGTATTGTTTTATTCAAACCATTCTACCCAGGCAAAAACTGTATTGAAATGTCTGTGCATTTTTGATCCATTTTCTTATTCATGACATAATGCTGTTTTCTTTTCTTCACAGTCCCAACAAAGTTAGCATGATTGTGAAAAGTATATGCAATGTGTCCACTGTAACCCACACAGACTAACAGCTGTGGACATTTTTGCTTTTTGTTGGGGAGAGAGCCCACAGAGAGGCAAACTGAAGTTCCCTTGGTCAACATGAAGGTTTTTACTGATTTATAAATTTCCTGATTAATTACAGATTGCAATGATAAAATGGCTTTTGTGGTTTGGTAAAAATTATATTTAGTGTTAAATTCTTACATTAGTGTTACATTCTCATGATTCTCATGAACTTTTAAAAATAAAGTCTTCAGTGTGCAATGTGGACTCTTTAATGTGCTTCTGGGGAAAAATGGGTTGGCAGACTCTTGCTCCTGGGAAGCTACAGGTTAAATATGAGAAAAAGATTTAACTACTACTATAGTAAGTCAACATGTATTGCCTTTTAAAATATTTAATTGATGGTCACTCTAAAAACATATTCAATCTAACAGCTATTCCTTTTAGAGGTGGATCACATGTATGTTGGAGGAGAAGAAGTTGGTCTGTGATGGCCTTTTGCCTGCCTTATGCCCCTTTGCCCCAGGACAACCTCTTCCTACCATCCCACAACTTCTGAGAAAGCAGCTGTGCTGCAGCTTCCATTCACAGTGTAACAAAACCCAGAGACCTTATCTTCTTCATTCCTGTGGCATACAGCATTTTATTTCCTTGTCAAAAGGTCAAATATATACATGGTTTTCTCTGTAAAAGTCCTGAGTAATCTTCTAAGAGATTTTGTCTGTGTCTATAAAGGGATAGTAAGAAAATTATGTTTTAGAAAAATATTTCTTTTAGATTACAGCTTTTCCAACTTCGTGTAACATATGTAGGGTGCTTATTCATCTTATAATTGTTCTCAATATTCATCTTACATTGTTCTCAATTTTTATAGACCTAAGCAGTTAAGCATCAGGGAAACTAATTGTTTATACAATACTTATAGTAAATATTCCCTAAAGAAATTATTTTAAACAGATATTTTAAGTTAGAGATTATCTTTTGTTCACGATTTTAGAAGAAAATATTATCTTATATAAGGTTACTAATTCTACAAAACACTGATGAGCTAATGAAGAACACTAAAACAAAATTTGGAAAATCATGCTACTTAAAATGAAAATTATATGTAATAAGAAATCCATAAAGGTCACTTTTGGTTCCTGGGTGAGTCATTAATGGAGAAAGTGCCAAATCCAACCAGCAAGTTATTGGCAGCAAATAGATTCATTAGCTCTAATGACAATTTACATAATGTATTGGACATCTGGGAAAATGTAATCTGTATGTGCTACAAATGACCTAATTCCATCTCAGAAGAAATTATGGGGAATGGAGAAGCTTGTAAGAAAAGAACAGATTTCTGTAGTTTATGAGTTACAATACAGTTTGTTAATGCTTTCACAGGACTTGTCTTTCATTTATTTCAACATGAAGACAGCTGAATGGAGTTAGTGATATACAGGGTTGAGAACAACCTCTTGTGTTAACCCCAGTGTGATAGAGGTGAAAATCTTGAATAGAAGGCTGCATGGGAGTACAAGATTATCCCAAGATTCATGGTACAGAATTGATATCACCTATGTCTTTAATATAAGAAATCAATAAGTGTGTTTTATGTGGATATAGGTTGGTGAATAAACCATACAGTTAAGTGGAACTTGACACTTGCTGCAGACATGTACATTTCTATCTTGGTATGCAAGATGCTAAACAGCAATGAGGAAGACAGGTATGTATGAAACAAACAAATAAAATGGTCTCAAATTCCACTCAGTACGTTCCTTTGCACTGTGACTGTGGCTTTCCTTTCATTTTTTTGCTTACAGAGATTGCATAATGAAATACACGCAATTATTTGATGTTTTTCCTTTACACAAGTTAAGGAAAATATTTTTCTTCAGAGATCCTTCAAGATAGTACTCCTCTACAAAACAGCAGAATGCATGTTTTTACATTTGCTTTATTTTACGGTGTGGGTTTTTATTAAAAAAAAAAAAAGCCCACTACATCTCTAAGTCTCTTGTGATGGTTGGATTGTTAATGTAATCAAGCTCTTCTGAAATGAACGGTGGACTAATGACTAGAGATGTGTTCAGTAACCCACAAATAATTCCTGTACCCAGCTATTACTTAAAAAGAAGAGGGCAGCTTTTCCTGTGAGTGAACCAGCAGTAATTAAAAGATGACAAACTCATGTAAATAACAGTGTAAAAGTTAATGCTGTTCTTGAACAGATCTAAGCTCAGTACCAGACTTTTTGGAAAGAGGGAGTTTGCTTTTATATCTGTACCCAGGTCATTTGTACATAAAGCAAGGAAGATGGCTGTGAAATAGTCCCTTTGGGCCACGGGATGCATTCTCTTCCATCTGTGGTTGAAAGTTGCTGTACTCTGTTAACAGGTAGTTTGAAAGTTAGCTACATTGTGGATTGGTGAGCACACTCAGGCTGTTAGGGTGCCAAGGAAGTACTAACCTAGAAGGGATATGACTGGGGAAGTGAAGTGCTGAGCTCTGCTGAAGTGGAGGATGTGATCGAGAGCACCCAGCGCTATGGGAAAGTGATTTCCTGCCTTTGAGTCTCACCTGGTTTATCTTCCTCAGGTCATAGGGTCAGTGCTAATACTTTGGTGCCAGGTGCAGTCTTCCCCAGTCCCTGCTGAGAACAGGGGTAATGGGGGTTTTCCAGGCTTCTCATTATTAGTACACACGGGAGGTGCTTTGCCAACCAACTTGAAATCTCCCTAAGCACATCTGTTTAGTCTACCATCCATATTCAGATGAATCCTGGGCAGGTGAGTAAGGCACCCTTCTATAGTTCGAGCCACCTCTTTGTCCAAGTGTCCCCAGGAGTTTGATCCAGTAACTGTTAGCAGAACTTAGCTGTCAGTGTTAGCTGTCCAGCAAGTGCTGACAGGTCTGAATCAATTCAGAACGTGTGGTGGCGATCATTGCCAAGTAATCATAGCACTCACGCTGGTAAAGGGAAACCTTATCTCTCTTATCTCTGAAGAGATTTGAATCCTGTAATCCTATTTCCATTTAAAAAGGCCTAATCACTACTTCTGGGAAGAATGCTCCAATTCTCCTAGCAGGTAAAAGCTCCTGTCTGGCTCAGTATTAATTTTCTGAAATACTTTAGGAGCCAGAACTCACAGATTCACAGAATCACAGAATCACCAGGTTGGAAGAGACCTCCAAGATCAGTGAGTGCAACCCATGCCCTAACACCACCTCAACTAAACCATGGCACTGAGTGCCACATCCAATCCTTTTTTAAACACATCCAGGGATGGTGATTCCACTACTTCCCCAGGCAGACAATTCCAGTACTTTATCACTCTTTCAGTAAAAAACTTTTTCCTAACATCCAACCTAAATTTCCCTTGGCACAGCTCAAGACTGTGAGCTCTTGTTCTGTCAGTTGTTGCCTGGAAAAAGAGACCAACCCCCACCTGACTACAACCACCTTTCAGGCAGTTGTAGAGAGTGATAAGGTCACCTCTGACTCTTTTTTTCTCCAGGCTAAACAACCCCAGCTCCCTCAGTTGTTCCTCACAGGGATTGTGTTCCAAGCACCTCACCAGCCTTGTTGCCTTCCTTTGGAGGCATTCAAGCATCTTAATGTCCTCCCTGAACTGAGGGGCCCAGAACTGGACACAGTTTCCTCTCCATCATGCTATGCAAACATCACCTACTCATGTCCTCTCTTGTGCCCTCTTTTATTCCTGGTTGCAGTTTGAAGTCATTTCATGAGACACGAGGAACATTTTTATCAAGGGTAGAACCTGAAGTTCAAGGATACTTTCCTTGAGTGTGTGGTTATGGGAGTGGAAGGATAAGCTCTAAACCATCTGAAGCTGAGGAAGACTTTTATTTGTCACCTTAGGGGAATGCTTTTACCTTCAATCACACACACAAGGTGTAATTTTTCACCTCCATAAGGAAGCTTGACCATGGCATAACGAAGTACTGATCCTTAGAAAGTGCCAGGTTTCAGGAGAGCTGGGTTAGGAGAGCTCAAGAGGCAGAAAGGTGCTTTTTTTTTTTTTTTGTGCTGAGGCTAAGGGTGCCAGTTTAGATGGTTTAGATCTAGAAGGTATCCAGTAACTCTATAAAACCAGAGTGTTTGGTCATCCCTGTGCTATGATTTTAGGATTATTTCTGATAAAAAGTTGGTGGTTTGCTTTGACAGCTACTCAGTTTTGTATCAGCTGTTAAGAACTGTCTAGGCTTCTGCCAGGGGTTCTAAATTCAGTGGGGTCAGCTGAACGTGCAGCCACTGCCTTGGGGTCTGCCTGGAGTAGCATTTCTACCACACTAAGCAGGAACTAGATAGCACTGGTGAGTGAGCCAGAGCTGGAGGACTGGGACAATTTGTACCCGGTGAGAGAGCAAGCAGGAGTAGCAGAATGATGAGAGAGGAAAAGGAAGAAGGAGTTTATGACTTGCTTCCCAAAACACTGCTTTAAGCTTAACATGCTGGTAGGATGTCCTAGATATCATGGCAGTCCTGACATATTGAAGGAAGATTACAGTTTGGGGAATTTAAAAATCCTGTTTGGTGGTAACAACAAAAAAACTTTGATCAGAAAAAGATTGTTGTTAGTAGTTGGAAGGGAAGAGTACTAGCATGGGGCTGGTCTGCACATAAGAATAAAATGGCTGATACCCTCTCACGGGCTCATTAAACAGCTATCTACACAACATTTGTCCATTTTCTATATTAATCTAATTTTTTGGTGGAAGGAGAATGGCTTGAATTAGTTAGCTTAGCATCCTTACAAATTTTTGTCCAAAACCATCTCCCTGTAACAGCAGGGACTGGTTATACCTCGCCAGTTCACAGAGATGCTCCAAAGAAAACAGCAGGGAGCAACTCACAGCTGGCATTAATTTCACCATTTTGATGGTGGTGTAGATGCAGCTGGGCAGGTCTTAAGTTCCATCTCATCTCTGGGGAGTGGTGCAAGACCTGTTGGCATCTTCACACTGAAAGTGCTGGTACTCAGCTGCAGGGACAGGGTTTCCTTTCTGAATTTTAACTGTATCAGCATTTCTTGCTACTAGGAATATGTCTGCGTGGGAAAATCATCGAACACACCAAAGGGCATTAGTTCTGGCCATTGGCAAAATTAGATGTTAATTTTCAACAGAAAAAGCTTTTCTCTGTTAAGGTGGTTTCTTTGTGTGTGGTTTAAGGTGGTTTTGTTTGTTTGTTTGGATTTTCTGTCGGTTTTTTTTTAGTTAATAAATTTGTCAAAAAGCTACATGGTGAAATAAATTTACAGGATATGCATATCTGGCAGTTCTTATAGCATACCTAATGGTAACTGGTCTTTTAATGCTCTTATTTATTTCTTGTGTGGGCAGGTGTCCAGCTCCACGTTGGTGGGAGTGTGGGTGTGCTTGAGCAGAATTAAAGATAAACATGCAACTGATGTCACTCTAGAAGAAGTAGATTCTCAGTTACAACTTTGTGGATTTTTTTTTAAATATGAACTCATTTTGAATGACCTTTAGTGATCATTTATTCTGAATGTTTTGCTCTGACACTCAAAAGATGTAAAATTGGACAGCAAACTACAGGCATAAATATTGTTTCCCTAATCAGCCCATCTGGTCAGGACCTGGCATTTCAGTTTGGAAAGAAATTCTGACATTCTAAAAATTAATTGCATTATGAATCAAAGGTAAGCAGGAATCTCAACTCCCCTCTCATCTTGGTGATCTTACAGCATGTTCTTTGACAATGTTACTTCTTGAATTGGTTAAAAGGTATTTCAAACATATTATTTTGATTCTTTTTGACACTTACAGTAATTATTAAGGTTAATATAAAGATTGAAATGAACCACTTAGCCTCAAAAAGGTATGACAGTAACATTTTATTTCAAAGTTTTTCTTTGAAAATTTTATCAAGTCAGTGGGTTCTTCCAAAAAGTGAAATTTAATTAAAGCTTCATGAGCTGATGCTTTTGGAGGAAATTGTACTGCTGAGTGATTTTCAGTCAGCAACAATTACCCATCTGGACACCCTTTGTTTATTTAGATTTCATTTTTTTTTTAAGATATAAAAAAGTAAGGAATTTTAAAAGAATAGGTATGTAAAGTATATAAAGAATGAAGACAATCTCATCTAACAAAGAAGTATCCACAACTGGAACAGAAACGTTATTATTAGACAGACTGTTTGTACTGGGGTACTGAAATGGACTGAAATTTGCTGCGAATTTGCATAGAGTGTATGATTTTTACACCCTTGAAGTGAAAAAAATATCCCTTATCTATGGGTCATGCAGAAGTCAGTGTAAACAACTCTGAACTGCAATATTATTTCCTCCACACTCCAGATTGCAGTGGTTAACAGCAACGACAAGGGATGGGAAGAAGTATATAACTGCTTCTCCCCACTGTGCTGTTTAGCAAAGTGAATTGTCTTCACAGGAGAGGTGCTCCCCTGACATCTCATCATCTTTGTGGCCCTCTCTGGACTTGTTCTGATAGGTCTGTGTCCTTCTTATGCTGGGAGCCCTAGACCTGGATGTAGTACTTCAGGTAGCATCTCATGAGGGCAGAGCAGAGGAGGAAAATCACCTCCCTTTGTCTGCTGACCACAATTTTTTTGGTGAAGCCCAAAATGAAGTTGGCTTTCTGATTTCCATGTGCGCACTGCTGAGCTCCTCTGCCAGAGAACTAAAGGGCATGTAGCCCCAAACACAAGGCTGTAGTTGGCCTGATTTAGTGTTAGCATTAGCCCCATTTCCAGCAAAAATATAATTTCTGGGATTGTGAAATTTTCTTGGAGCAGATGTTGTATTATTCATGTGGAAAAAGTCATAAATATGCCACCCACCTGCCTTAAAGTTCTTCAACTTCGTGTATTCCCTTTTGCATCAGCAAAATTATGGGGAATCTTTAACTTTTGTTTGATCAGGCCTTAAAATTTCAGTGATTTTTTTCATTAATTAAAAAAGTTAGTTTCTCCATCTTTCAGCCTTAAGCTATGGGCCATATGAATGATAAGAACTTCTTAGGGGCCTAGCTTAAGCAAGCAGGGAAAGAGAAGAACGAGGAATCCTTTACAGAGCCTGTCCCTGGTGATATTTTGCTGGATTCCCCTTTCTGGGATCAAGGACAGAAAGAAAATCTTTGGCTAGTCAAATATGCATCTAGGAATCAGTTGTGGTCTTAATAGCTACGTTTGTGGAGCCGTTTCAGACTGCCTCATCCAAGGTCATGGTCCTGCGCAGCCCGTACTGCAGCCATGTACCATTCACTCCAGTGTTTTTACTTTAAGCTAAAAATTTTTAAATAACTGTTTTATAATCACTGAGGGAGCCTGATAGTACATGATCCAAAGCACATGGAGATGGGTGTGAATTTTGTCTCCAGCTTCTAATAGGTTTTGAATTTGGTACATCATATGTGTAGAGAGTTGCTTGATTCCACTCTCAGTGAAGCACATTTTTGCTCAAGAGTTTTGAATTTTTTTTTTAGTGTCTGTTAATAAAATGTGGATGCTTGATTTCACCAATCTGTTTTTGTAATGGGTTGGGTTCAAATTATGATCAGAGTTTGAAGATTTCCCTGGTCATTTTGAAACACTGCTGGGAAATCTGTCAATGTATCTTATTGTTTTCTCGATGATTATTGAAGTTTAGACAAATTATGATTTCAGTTTATGACTGAATTACATGACTTAAAACAGCTCTTTCATGTTTTAATCAGCATCACCATGCATAGTCTCTAGGTCATTATCACAAAAATGTGGAGCATTTTCTTGATCAACTGGGATTCTTGCTTTTCTTTAGAGAAGGCTACATTTAGTACAAAATTGTTTGCTTTTCTTTATATATTATTCCAGATATAATTAGAATTTTGCAATATCTTCATTATTACTGCTATCTACTAGAAAAAGTAATGGACTATAAATTTGACATATGTTTCTGTTAAGAAGAAACACACAAATTATTTCACTATTAATTTGCATTTAGTGGTATTTTAAATACTTCATATCTTTGTCTGCAATATTTGAAAAATTTATTGAGCAACCTCATAGTAAAAGTTTACCTTTTGCAGGATTGATTTTTAAATTCGTTTTGTAATTAAGTTAATCATGTGTGGCATCTGAATGCTAAATCTAATTACATAATTAGACCTCTGCTTTATTAACTGATCTGCAGTGACATAATAAATGCATCCTTTGAATTCCCTTGTCTTTGTACATTTGATCTACAAGTTATTTGGTGTACAGTTGATACAAGAACATATATTTCAACTGCTTTATTATTCCAAATTTATGAAGTTGAGATAAAAATGAATGATTTGACATATGGTTATTTAAGCAAATATAAGCTAGCTACAGATGATTTGTAGCATCTTAAATATCACTGAAATGCAATGAATTGCTTTTTGTATAAAAGCATTGCATGTGAAAATTTCTTCCAAAATTAAATTATTATAGACTGGAAAAAAAATTATATTGATACGGAAGCTGAAAAATTCAGGTGAGGCTGTAAATGCATTT
Source organism: Gymnorhina tibicen (assembly GCA_013399875.1). Lineage (NCBI taxonomy): Eukaryota > Metazoa > Chordata > Aves > Passeriformes > Artamidae > Gymnorhina > Gymnorhina tibicen. The sequence goes on from VXAZ01006872.1 coordinate 213,358, forward strand.
AATTAACATTTAAGAATCAGTAGAGAGTTGATGAACTGCAAAAAGATATTAGTCAGCTATTTCTTAGATCAAAGCAAAAATAATAAGACATGATGACAGACAAAGCCTGAAAATTTTGGACTCAATGGGGAGAAATGGGTAATTAGATCCATGAGATGAATTATAGTAGGGTTTTCTTAGTAGCTTTGTATTAATACTTTATAAAATTGGAGATGTCTGAATGGTGAGCAAAAACTGTTGCCCCTCGCTTTTTTTTTGCCACAAGTGTCCTGTCCATTTAGATGTGCAAACTGGATTAATTTGAAACAAAAATCAGATACCAGGTTTGGTTTCTAGGCCCTCATAATTTTCTAATTGCTTCAGTATTTAGCACACTAGTAAGGAATGCATTTCTCTTTATGCGATGAGGTATATTTATTTGTTCATAAATTAGTGCTTAAAAATGATGAAATTAGATGATGTAGGACCTTCAGAAATCTGGAATTCGGGCACCATATAACTATGTTGGACATTATCTACTTGGAAGGGGAGTACAGAATGCTCAAATTGATCACAGAATCATAGAATCAACTAGGTTGGAAAAGACCTTTGAGGTCATCAAATCCAACCTATGACCTACCCTGTCAACTAGACCATGGCACTGAGTGCCACATCCAGTCTTAAACACCTTCAGGGACAGCAACTCCACCGCCTCCCTGAGAAGCCCATTCCAATGCCTTTTTGTGAAGAACTTCTTCCTAATGTCCACCCCAAACTTCCCCTGGTGCAGCTTAGGACTGTGTCCTCTTGTCCTGTCACTGGTTGTCTGGGAGAAGAGGCAGACCTCCACCTGGCTACAACATCCTTTAGGTAGTTTTAGAGAGTGATAAGGTCACCCCGAGCCTCCTCTTCTCCAGGCTAAACAACCCCAGATCTCTCAGCTGCTCCTCACAGGACTTGTATTCCAGCTGCTTCACCAGCCTTGTTATCTTTTCTGGACATGCACAAACAGTTCAACATCCTTCCTAAATCGGGAGGCCCAGAACTGGACACAGGACTCAAGGTGCCACCTCACCAGTGCCAAGTACAGGGGAAGAATTGCTTCCCTGGTCCTGCTGGTCACACTATTCCTGATACAGGCCAGGATGCCATTGGCCTTCTTGGCCACCTGGGCACACTTTTTTGGGGTCCTTTTTTTACTAGCAAGGCTGTTCTGCCTATGGAAACATTTGGGCCATCATGTTTCTCCTATATAGACAATGGCATTGGAACTTCAACGTCCCTTATGTGGGATTTTTGGAAATTCTGCGACACATATAGTTATATATCCCAAGTCTTTTACTAAAGTTGAATTTAAAATACTTTACAACATTTCTATGCCTCCTTTTGTCTCTTTTTTAAAGATAAATTCATTAATATCACAATATCCCTATAAGTGAATTATATATTTTTATAATTTATTGGTGCATAAGACACAGGCACACAGCTGGCCTTCAAGTGATCCATCTAGATTAATTTGCTAGGTTTTTATGTTAACCTGAATAAATTACATAAGCTCCTGCACCCTGGGATTTGATTTTTTTTCCATTTTTCCCCCACAATTTTTAGTATTCTATCAGTTAATATTATGATAGTTTTAGAACAGAGGTTGTCTATTTCTGCATTTCTGTCCTTTGTGTGGAAGAATCTTATTTGACCCTCCAGGCATTAAAAATGAAATGAAAATTGCAGAAAATTTACAGAAGAATAAGGAGAGCACAGAAAGACTATTTTATATAGATTCAATTTCTCAGAAAAATTCATGTAACAAAGCAGAAATGGAGATTTTCTAGTACTTTTGCACATCTTTTTCGTGGTTGTGCTACATGTCCTCTGAGGAAAAGCTGGACTCACAGCAGCTATGTGCTGAGGATGCTGGCTAAGGGATTGTCACTGTAAAGGTGTCAGAAAATTAAATTAAATAGAATAAAAGGACAGTATTTCTGAAAGAAAAATAATTTCCTCTTATAAAAGGTTTCACATTTGACATATACAAGTTCAATAAAAGTCAAACAGTAAAACCATTTTGGATGTTTATTTTTACCTTCACTGACTTGGATATTCTTCATCTAAAATTCATATCTCATGTTCCAGGCAGTTTCTGATCCGTCCCCGAAAAGCGTGATTTTGAAATAGGAACCATTTTCATGCATCTCCCTCCCTCCCGTTCAGTCAGAGCAGATGTGTCGTTGCATACCAACCACATGCTGGAAATCTGGCAAAGCTACAACACAGATCTTAAGTTAGCCTACACAGAGACAAGAATCTCTGCCTATGCCCATGAATACTCTGGGTCTTTTACTTCTTGGGCCCAGTGGTGCCTTCCGAATGCAGATCAGCTGAAAAAAAGCTTCAAGCTACAAAATAAGCCTCAAAGTTGGCTCACCTCCAATACCATCTGTGCTTTTAGATCTTAAATATCTATTCAGATGCATTAACGTGTGAAAATCCATTGTTTTATTTCTAGTAGTTAAAGACAATGAAAAATAAAAGGGTAGAAAAACCACCTGCGGCACGGAAACCCCTAATATTTTTTTTCATTGAAGAGGGTATGGGGACAGAACGCCACTTTTGCTGTTGGCTGTACGTGTTGTATTTCCAGGGTGAATTATGTGAAGACTAATACTATGTGATGTATAGTGAGTCAAAGTGGAGTTTTGCATGTGAAAGATGTTATTCTGAAGTAATAAAATAGTTACATGGCATAAAGGCAGGCAGTTGATTTTAGGCCAAGTGTATGCATTTCATCTTGTCATCATTATGGAAAGTAAATTTTTATGCTCCTTCACTTGGTAGATTCTGAGGTCTCTCATGTTCACAGACAAAATCCTAGATGGTGCAGAGTACTACTACTGCTACTACTACTAATGGTATACTACTTTTTATATTTCTTCATGAAAATAGTTCATCTGTAAGAGAATACAGATAGAAAATCCATACCTATATGTAATATTGGATATATGTAAGAGATAAAAATCCATCTGGAATGCAAAAAAAAGTGTCATATTTCCTTTAGAGAGTTTCAAATTAGTCTCTATATTTTATATAGAGACTCAGTCACATGCATTGTGAGTAGTTGAACATTGTGCCTTTTTTCATTGTTTTTATAATATGCATTAAAATCACACATAAGAATCCAGCAGCTAAACTCCCCATGTTTGGTGGAAATCTTGGCACTGTGGCTACTATAGGGTCTGCTAGTGATTTTCACTTTCTGTTCATCTAATTGCAAGTTGCTTTACAAACACCTACAGCACGTCAAGTCAAGTGTGAAAGAAGTTATAATAGTTACATATGTTTTAATTCTACAAGTTGTCGTTAGGTGGAATGCTACAGCTTGTGCTGTGCAGGCAAGCAGAGAAGATGATGGGAACAGTCCATTAAGACTGATTTTAAGAGGCCTTAAAATCTCTGAGTCTAGTATCTGTAAGTGTTGCCCATTTTGGAAACTGCTTAAAATTACTGACCTGGCTGCAGATGTGGGATGAAGTTTTTCAATACTGGAGCCGCCTTATTTTTTTAAGTAGCACTCTGCAATAAATCCTTCCTTGATGCCTGTTATACTACTCTTCCACAATTATTCCAGAGATATTTCTGCCAGTCACTTGTCAATCCTATGTCCATTTCTCTGAGAGTATGAGATTGCTGAACTGTACATATGTCACTGTCAGCAAAATTGCTAGTGATTTCTCTCTTATGATTTTCAGTTGCTGGTTCCCACTTGGGCACTCTGTAAGAGCGAGAATACAAATACTTCTCAATATTTCCCCACTTTTCTCTAGCCATATTTTTTTTATATCTTGTTGATTTTATAATGACTACTTCCCACTCCTTCAGGCTGGATTGGTGGGCATTACGTGTGCTTGTGTTACATTTGGAACCACCAAACTCTTTGATGCTGCTGAATCTTTCCTATGTTGGATAGGACAGTTTTAAATCAGCAAAAGACAGTTTTAAACCAGCAGAGCAGAGGTGCAGAATCGCAAATAATCTGAGATCATAGAAATGCTGCTGGCATTTATATGCTGCTCCTCTGATGGGACTGTCAGCTTTCTTGGCTCTTTGAAACAAATCTTTCCTTTTGGCTGTCCAAATTTTGCTTGAAATGACATCAAGTTAAACGGCTTTTACCAGGTTGAGAACTGCTTCCTCCCCTGCTTCACAACTGTTCCCTGGGCATCTGCAATATGATATTCTGATGTTGAGGTGGAAAGTGGAGTTAAAAGATGTCTTAGAGTGTACAAACATGTAGGAGGAAATCTTCATTATATGGGTTACCATCATTAACCTACTATTTTTTAGAGATTGGATGTGTAGTTAGTGACAGATGATTATTAAAAGGTGTTTTCTATCTGTTTTACATTCCTTTTCTTTTTCTTTGCAAAAAACTTTTTGAGAGAACAAGCTATTAGTATTAGTTCAGCTTCATGAATTCTACTTAACCTGGGAAATAAAATATTATTTATTTTCTCTTTATTGACAGATGAGGAGCCTGAAGTAGTAAACTTTGATGGAGATTTAATGTCAGGCCTTAATGTAGAAGCATTGCCCTGTGACCGCAAAAATCTTTCCATATTTTAACATTTAAATCTATGATTGCTACTTGCAAGCTCTATTTATTTACGAAAGAAATTAATTTATTCATTTGTGCTTAATATCTGTTAGACAGGGGCAATACCCTTCGAACAGTAAAGTTTTGTCAACTAAGTATGCCAAAGGCTTTTCTTGAACAAGAAGTCTTTTTTAGCAAATAGTATAGCCCACAAAGGAAGCCAAGAACATCTGGAAGGTTGGCAATGTGTAAGTGCCTTTTGTTTATGATACATGTGTGTTAAGTGGTTTAAATGGAAAAAGAAAAAAATTCTGAAGTCTAAATTTCTGCACCATGCATCTAGGGTTTTAACATTTCTGTGATTGGTTATTCCCTAATAGGATGCGTTAGATGCATTTCCAAGTAAAGCAAAGATTTCATTGAAACAATATAATAGTACTGGAGCAGCCTTTCCCAATACTTGCTGTTATAATTTTATAACTTCTGCTTTATTTTAGCTAAATATACATTTAGTCTTTGTGGTTGTCCACTGATTTCAATAGGAGTTAGTTACACTGGACTCACAATGCCTTGAGGAAACTTCTGCCATAGCATAGGATGCATGTCCTGATATCAGTCACCTGTGCACCTTCCCTAAGGCAGTTGTCTCTTACAGGCAGTGGACACAGATCCTGTCTGTCTAAGGCAATTAGACATCTGAGTTGGGTGGTTTGATGGATGTTCCTGCCTCTCCCTCTTGACTGTACGCAGGACTTAGGAAACCAGAACAGAATAATTTCTTAGTAGGCTCTCTGCTTCTAGATGAGATGAATCCCACTCCTAGTGTGTAATCCCTGTTTTTGCTGAGGACCCCCGACCTGGGTACATCCAGGTGGGGTCTCACCAGGGCAGAGCAGAGGTGCAGAATCCTCTCCCTCTCCCTGCTGTCCCACACTACTTTTAGTGCAGCCTAGGACACGTTTGGCTCTCTGGGCTGCAAGGGCACATGCAAAGGCTGGACATGACCCAGCCTCTCATCTACCAGCACCCCCAAATCCTTCTCAACAGGACTGCTTTCATGAGATTCCCATGGGCCACTTCTTGAGCTTGTTCAGGTCCCTCTGAATGGCACCCCATCCTTCAGGAATGTCACTGCACTACTCACCTTGGTGTCATGCAGATTTGCTGAGGGCACACTCGATCCCTTCATTAATATCATTAATGAAGATATTAAACGCCAGTTCCAATACAGATTCCTGGCAGACACCTCTTGTCACTGACGTCTGTCAGGACACTGAGCCATTGACCACTATCCTCTTGGTGTCCAATCAATTCCTCATCCACCAAAGAGTCCACCCATCAAATCCAGCTCTCTCCAGTAGAGAGAGAATGATATCGTGGGGACCTGTCAAAGGCCTTACAGAAGTCCAAGTAAGTGACATCTTTCCTTGTCCTAGCCCTTTCCTTGTCCACTAATGCAGCTGATCCATCATATTTGTCATGGACCGTGTTGGCCAACAGTGCATACTGAAAAAAGTAGGTGGGACAGGCTAGAGGAAATGTGTTGTTGAAACTTAATGAGATGTGTGAAGACCTAGTAAATAATAAAGAGAAATATGGGCCAGTCATTGTGCTGCAATGTCTGATGATGTGACAATGTTGGCAATGTGTGGCATTTGTAGATTGCAGAATGCATCTGTGGGATGGCGATGAGGGAGTTAAACTATAAGAGTGGAAAACACTGAAAGTTTTATTCCTGATCACTGGCTCATTGTCATACACGTGTTACTGATTTGAGTAAACAAATTTTGCTCATCAGAATGACTTTAAAAAAAACCCATATAGGCCCAAAGCAGAAAAATGGTATAGTAATGTGGGTAGGGATATATGTCATTTAACTGCTAGTCTGGACTGCTGATATTTACAAAAGGAAGAATGTTATATATTCTAACGTGTTTGTTACTGAATTGGATGCTAGTTCTCCTAGTGTCCTCTGCAACTTGTCAGAAATTAGTATGGTTCCAGACATATTGCAACAGGGGAGTGCTCTCAGTTTTAGAAATGGAGGTTGAGGGAGGTTTGCTAATATGAGGAGGTCTGCACCTGAGTTAGACTCTTTTATTTATTCAGTTCCTTTCGATCCCCATTTTTTTTGTCTATAGCATATCAGGGTTCTATAATAATTTATCCATCAATAAATTAGGTTTGACTTTTCAAGTTGATAGATTCTGGTTTGTAGAAGAGCTGTAGATGGGAAATGCAATTGCATTCTTAAAGCTCCTTATATGTAGTAATACAAATTATTTCTAGAACACCTATGACATGGAAAACTGATAAACAGCCGCATGTAAAAAGCACAAAACTCACAGGCTATGAAGTGACTCTGTATTTACTTACAGGTACAAAAATCCACTTGTAAGGACTGGAGGCAAATGTCATAAACATATCTTTTTACATCAATCACTTATAAACTGTACATTTGCAGCATTTAAAAGCATAACATTTAAAATATCCATTAGCTTTAGATTTTTCAAATTTGTTTTTTCCTTCTAGTTCTTGCTACTTTTACTTGCGAACATACATGGCTTTTAAAATTGTGGCATTACACTTTGAAATCATCAACACATTTGATGTGTGTTGAAATGAAATGATGAAATAATTTCATCATTTCATCATGAAATCATCAACACGTTTTGCAACTTCCTGGAATTTTTAGGCTTTACAGTAAAGGCTAAATTTAAAGAACACAGTGCTCACCAGATTTTACAATAAAAGCGTCCCTGCGCCTGTGTGTCACACCAGTGCGACATGAGATGGATGAGATGAGATGAGATGACATTCTTCCTGGGGGAATACATCAGCTGGCAGAGACCTTCACCCACGTATAGGTCAGTTCTCTTTTGAACAGATGTGAGATAATTGCAAGAGGTGTGAGAGCCTACATAGCTGGGTCAGACGGTGAATCTGCTCTCCTACCAATGCAAACTCTCAGCCAGAGTAATATTTACATATGTGGGAAAACAATTTAGCCTGACGGTTTCACAGATGAGAAAAAGGGCTGGGTTTGGCCTGGTGTCTTTGCTCCTCAACTGCCTATGAGCCTAATTGAATTTTAGCATAATTAAGCTCACTGCATACTGACACAGCATTTCACACTGGCTCCCATACTGTGGCACGGAAAGGGAGTTCGTTTCAGGTGCTATTGCCTTTTCCCAATGGCCTAAATAAATGGAAACGGGAGGGGGAGCTGTGGGAACAGGAAAAAGGAAGGGAATTACTACTTTGCTTTTAATAAAGGAGGAAGACAAAAAATTTCCATTTGTTTTAACCCTACTTGTGCTCACCTGAAGGACAACATTGTTTGACCCAACAGAACAGAGACTGAGAAGGCATAGGGTGGCCAAGTATAAATATGCTGGGCAGTGAATGAGACACTATTGACACATGAACAACCAAGTGTAAATAGCAGACAGGAATAAACACAGACTGGAAATCTGAAGGTTTCTAGCTCATTAGAGCAACAAATTCTGCCTCCTAGTAGGAGGACGTAAAATTTTAAGCACTGTTAAGGTAGAAATTGGCAGGTTTCTAAAAAGTTTGGTGACTGAGTAGCAGGGTTGGATTCAGAATTCCAAAATTCTCCTGGACTTTTGTGGGTTTGAGGAAGGAAAAGTAAATCTAGGTTGGTTTTGTAGGCAGTCCTCTGGGAGACCTCCATTTACTATAAGAAAGAGCAGATTCACAAGAAGAACCTGAAAATAGCCCAAGGTATTTAATGCAGTACTTATGGAGGGGTGACTCCTGCTTTAAATCTGTGTTCTGGCAGGAGAGAAGGTGGGGACTAGTGCCTTACACATGTGCTGTAATTGCTCTGTATGCTGGCCTCTGGGAAGGGAGGAGGGCAGCACTGCTGTAGCAAATGCCTGAAATATCCTTGTTGTCAGCTTGTAAAGGAGGATGCACAGCTGTGAATCCTCTGAGGAGTTAGCTTTCTGCCACAGTTAGCTACCTAAGTGTGCTAGGAGAGCAGTCTAAGAACTTGCCCAAATGTTCTTAGCTGTCCCTACTGCCCAGCTTAGATGGCTCCCTTGGTTTCACTCTGCATGCAATATGCCCGTGTTTAAAGCTTTGACAGTGATTTCCAAAGGTCTCCATGGAAACAACTTCAGCTACCTAAGCTAGAATACCTGTCTTGAGTGTGATCATCAACACCTATAATTCCCTGGAGAAGGGAATTACCAGCCTCAGTGGGTGTCACCCAGAATATGTAGATTGTGCTGAATTCCAGCACTGAAATCATTTCTACACTTCATCAGAGCAGCAAAAACTTCAATATTACAAAGAAAATCTACTTCAGTCATACAGTAGATAAAAAAAGACAAGTAATGTCTCACCTGGTGAGGGACAGAAAGAAATAGAGTTTCTTCTAAAATTACTCAGGTATTCATATCCTACTGTGCTAGCAGTGATAGTAAACTTTCCCCTCAATAGAATACATGGAAAGTGAGTATGGTGTTCTTCACATTCACTTAATAGTATCAATGAGTAAAATTCAATAAATAAAACATGCACTACAGACTTATGAATTGTTCTGTTTTTGTGAGATGTTTCTTTGCTTATGGTCCTTCATCAGATCTTCAGTCACAGTTATTTTGCTGCCGTTTAGTGAACACTTCCCCTTTTAATAACTGGTCACGTATCTTGTTAATCAAATTTAGTGAGGGCTATGGTGAAATGACATAGTAAATGTATTAAGCAATACAAAACTGCACATACAGTTAAAACTATAGTTCTGATATTAAAAGTAGTTCAGTAATCAGTGTGGAGAACACTTTTAATGATGTTAGCATTGTTACAAGGATAAGAAACTATCTTGATGTCAAACTGAAAACACTTTTTCTTTTTTTAGACCTGTCTTGCAATGCTACTATGTATTTTGTTCTATACAATTTAGACACAAAGAGTGTACCCATGAAAATGGGATTTTACAGAATAATAATGGAACAGTAATTGAAAATGTTATTTCTACTGCATCATACAATTTGATCTGCTTTTGTTTAATTCACACCATAGCTAAATAATTTCCTCCTTCTAAGAAAAACATTACAAAATATTCTTATTCTAGTTGCCCTATGTCATTTGTGAGTAATTGTGTGGCTTCCTGAAGTGAGATTTTCAGCTAAAAACCCCTGTTGTCTCTAATAAATGGGGTCATTTTATTCACTATTTGTGGTTGGAATGAATAATTTTAATGCTTAAATGGGAGCTTTATAGCAGCCACACAGTTAACCTGGGTTTTATCTAGAGACAAAAAGAGTAATAGCTAAAAACCAAAACAAAACCTACCTCTGCCACTTTCTCAATTAAGGCTGTAAGTCTACGTTTTTAACCTGACAAGGGGATTCAAAATCAGCTACCTCTTTCACACAGGCTCAAAACTGTCTTTTCTTCAGTGATCAGTGATTGTGTTGACAAAACCAAACTCATGCTGTCCCACACTTACCTACTTTGTCCTGGACTGTGACTGAATGCCAGAGCACGAGAAGTACATAAAACCTGCACACACATGGAGTGGGTGCAATGAGATGGAAGACACAGGTACATGTGCAGTACTTCCACAGCAGTGGAAATCCAGGCTTCAGGCTGAAGGCACACTCATAATTAAGTTTGTTGTAACTTTCTGTGCTCTTCTCACCGGTTATTGTTGCCAGCCTACCCTGATGACTGAGGCTGGTAGTGGTGTTAGTGGGACAAAGCACAGCTTTTCTTATCTTTTTGAGTAACAGAGACACAGACTTTTGCATGATAATACCTGTAATAATAAATGTTCAGTCTTTTAGGTGGTTTTCCTACAATATTACCCTCTTAAGAATAGCTTAAAACTTTTTAGGTTTTAGTTTTAAATCATAGGCAGTCTTGCAGCAGTGGCAGTCTTGCCAGACAGCAGGGCTTCTCTGTTTGCAGGAAGTTTTTGAAAGGACTGGAACCTGCCTTCTCTCTGGGCTGAGTGGGATACTTCAGCGTTACTAAAACAGGTCGGAAGAGAGAGAGTGAGGTGGCTACCCCACAGCTACTGCACCAGTTCTGTGAGAGGCTGGAGGATGGCTCTGGAGAACCCTCATGCAATTACTCATTTGTATAGTTTAAACAGAGTCTTCTACAATAGACTGGGGAAAGTCTCCTTTTCAAGAAAATAAAGTATTTGGGAATTATGCAGGATAGCTGTTGAGAGGTGGCTCATGCTGTTTTAATGTCTTCATCTAATGATGAAGGAAATTTGTTAGAAGAAAACCATCAAGGATTAGAAGATGATGAACTACTAAGATGCTAACTGCTATTTCTAAGGACAAATATAAGTATCTAAATAATAAATTACTAAAAAACCATTCTCTCGGAAACGAGGAGACCTATCCTGGATTAAAGAACTACTATGAACTTTTTTTACAGCCCATTTTTCTAACTTAATGCCTAGTCCTTATGAATTTATTTTTATGTGGGCCATACTTAATCCTAATGCTAAACTCTGGCTATGAGAGGCAACTGGGCAATGAATCATCTTGTATCTACTACAAATTTTAAATTAACCGTGACAGGACCCATCTGAAGATGAGATGAACCCCTTGTGAAGAAAACAGGTATCATGAAAGTCTTCAAAATAATTCAGTGTCTTTTTTTAGTAGTAATTTAGAAAATGCCTACTTGCAAAAGTACCAGCATTATTCCTTGATACTGAATGCTTTGATAATGCATCAGATTCCACAGAAGTGATTTCTGACAGTAATTCTTCAAGAATAGTTTATCAAGTTTCTTGTCACATGGGTTTCCTTGTGACCAAAGTTTCCATGAGATAAACTTATAAATGAGCCCATCCAGCAAGAATAAAAGATTGTTCAAGACTCTAATAGGCCACAAATTGGATTGCTGAACAATCCTCTAATCTGTTGTCTCTGTTCTTCCTTCTCTATAACTAAGACTAGGGAAAAAAAAGCTATGAGCTGCTGTCAGTTGTAATTATTCGTAACTCAGATAAAATGTCCTGACCTGTGAGAGGTAGGTCAAATGTCAGAGAAGGCTTATGGGAAACCCTAGAATGTTGAAGGATTCTAAATAAGCTTTGCAAGTATTTACCCCTTTTGTAGAAAATAGCTGTGAATTTCTAAACCAGAAAAATTATAGAAAATGTCATGTCATGTCTACAGTGACCCCATTCTATACTAATCTCTTGTCAGGCATATTGATGAGTTAAGTGGCTTAATAATTATTTTGCCACGAGAGATGCCTCTTCAGCAGACACCTTTTTTATATATTTTATGTCTGGATTAGAACACCTTAAGTCATGATGTTTAATGTTGTTTATGTATATGCATTCATGATAAAACTTAAACCAACATGTTTTAATTTGGATGAATTTGCTAATCATTCAGGTCTACTAAGTAATCTATTATACAGGCAAGAAATTAATAGAATCCCAAATTTTACTAGAAAATTAATATCATTTTAAAGTACAAAAATTTAGTACTTCTCAGAGCTACATTGATGCTATGTTTGTAAGTTGTGAGGGTATGATGGTAGCTATAATACTTTTTTTTAGCTGGAGTAATCTCTAATTTATCTTTTGTTAATATGTTAAAGTTCAACTGCAGAAGTGACTTGAACTAGCCACTTGCTTATGAAAGGAGATGGTTGGATAAAATGGTTAATACCAGCTGAAGAGAACTGAAGCATCAAACCCACAGTTTTGTGAATATAGCCTGAAATTTTTTGTTCATGTTGGACTAGTCACTCTCACGCATGATACAACCATTTTTCACTGTAACCCCCACTGAATTAAGTACATAAATACAGCTGAAGCAGTGTGCCTAGCTTGAAGTGAAGCAGGTTAAATGTGGAGAATAGGGAGCATGATCAGCACTTACAAATGCTCCAGACTGAAGTAATTATCTTTTATGTATCATTAAATAGGATGTAAAGTCAGGGATATGTGTCAAGTAGTGAGAACCAGGATATTCAGTCCAATCTGTAGTACCCTTTTTCTTGTACATTAATATTATTACTCTGCTTATTTATAAAGCATTAAATGTATATTGAATTTCTTCAAAGGTGAATAGGTTGCTGGCTTGCAAGCACAGAAGAATCTTGTTGACTTACAGAATGAATTACTACTCTCCCAGTTTTTATACTGCTTCTGTAGCCAATACAAAATATCCTTTCCTTGGGCATTCTAATGGAGAAGACACTTTGGCTGAATTCCTCTTCCCTTTCTCTACTCCTCTCTTTCTTCTGTACTGAAAGGTTGCCCCTATGGTGTGCATTCAGTCTGACAGAAGTGGCTGTTCCCTCCCGGAATCATTAAAGGATACTGATTTGTTACCTGATCAATTCACCTTAGTCTGACTCCACTGAAATTTTAAGCAAAATGTATGATATATCGAGATACTGAGGAGAGCAGAATATATTGCAAATAAATAATTGTTGATTACTTCCCCCAGAATATTAAAATATAAACCAGTTATCTGTTGAGTCATACCAAGCTTGTTTCAATTTTGCTGCTCCTTCAAATCCATTTTAAGTGACCTGACTGTTCTTTCTGTAATGTATAATAAATGGAATCACTTTAGTTCTTTTAAAAAAGCATGTAAAAAAGAATCTTCAATTTTAAATGAATATAATCTATATAGACATTAGTTTATGTAAATGGTAATGCATCCCACAGTATTTTTCTCCTAGGACTAACCACCAGGGCACCCGTGTGTCAGGTCCTTCCTCATTATTATTTCTTCAATGGCCTTTTATCCTTAATGTTTTAGCTGATATGTTTTAGATTAAAACAGCATATTAATGCTTAAAATGCAAAAGTCAGGTTTATGTAGAAATTTTATAGACTTTTATACTCTGTAAAGGTGTTCTTTGGAAACACATAATTTGTGGGCCATTGTTAGATGTCTGTTCAGAAGAGAAAAAGATAATAATGACTTTCAGTAGAGTTAGAGGTATTGTTGTACTGCAGTTTTACTTTATTTTTAAGATTTTACAAATTCCAGGGGATGAATAGGCCAGCTCTGGCTCCATCTCAGTTATATGGGACATTTCCAGATATGAGAGGTTTTGTAAGGAATATTGGTCAGGTCAGTGGGACAGCTTTCACAATTGATTTAATGTGATTTGAACAACGCTGTTTTTAAAAAAAAACCTTGTTTCAATATAGAAATATTGTTTTGGTAGCTATCCACCCATTAACAGTCTTAAATATTAACATTAGTCCAAATGGTTGATTGTTTGCTGATTTCATTCCAATATTTTCCTGCTATAGCTATTACAGTCACAGAAAGCGGCTTGTGACAATAAACAGAAGCTTTCAATTTAGGCATCAATCCTTTATTCATATGTACCTGTATTTTCAGCCTTCTAGTACTTATGCTCACAATTCTTTTTCTCTTCAGTGCATGGTAGAAATAGATTGAAGTCACTTCATCAGACCTCGACATGCCATAAAATTAGGAAGCAGATAACACTGCATATCACAAGAAAGTGTAACGTTTGAGGCGTTTTTAGTGATTCTCTAAGTATTACATGGGCAGCAGAAAGGGCACGGTCTGTCTCCTGCTGCTGTGTGGAATCAGTAATTCTCCATCTCTGCCCTTGATCAAAGCACCTGCGTACAAACTATGACTACCTATGAGAAATAACTCATTCAATAGGAGATGGCTTGCCATATTAGAGTGGATAATAGATGATGTAATTTTTGCATACTGTCAACTGGCACACATTTATGCAGAAGTTTAAGCTACAATATGGTAAAATAAACTGCTGTCCTTGGATGCCTTTCAATTTTCCAAACTGGGCTCTTCATACTTGAAGTCACCAGTTGGGGAAAGAAATTCATACAGTTTTAAGACTGCTGCATCTGATATATAAGGGAAAGAAGTACACTTGGATAACTGAAATTTGATGACAAAAATTGTGGCTTTATATCTCAATGCTTGCTTCTCACTCTAAACAAAATAATCTGTACATCCTTGAAATTAAAGTTTGATGTTACATGAAGTACACATATATAAAAAGAAACACAACTACTTTTTCTTTGTATAATTATGAAATAGTAAAATAAACTCAGCAAAATTCATTCACAAGGAAAAACGTAATAGAAATGCTATTTTTAATCGCTATCTTGCAAAGAGAGGGATGATGGTAAATTTGTGAAACATTTAAATGATCAGTATAACAAATTTTGTTTATGTAGTGTAAATCTCGATTTTTGAAATATTTTTCCTGCTGGTTTGAATCCAAATCCACTAAAAATAGAGAACCTTGAGATTAAAGTCTTATGGTAGTGTCAGTTATTGTTTTCACTATACAATTTTTTTATCATATAGAACACTCAAACGTCTTTTCACAGAGGAAAGAGAAAACCTCAAATCCAAAAGACATTGCAGAATGTGTAGGGGTTTAAATACCTGCAATGGATTTTAGGAGTTATTTGAAAAAAAAAAAAAAAGGAATTATTATTTCCTTGTAATTTGTGAAGTCACTTTTAGTCTTGACTGCCGTACTTAGCTATTTCTGATCTGTCAATTTTCTTGGTGACAGGTAAAAATTCTAATGACCTGAAAGGTCTCCAGAGGCACAACACAAGCCTGTTATTGATATGTAATAGTTTTCATTCACTACTAAATTAGGGCCCAGACCTCTTTGCTGCAGTTCAACCTTTCTTGTCTTATTTAATGAGTAGCACCCCTTCTGAATTAAAAGAAATATTCCAAACTATAAATGAAAAAAGAATATTATGTAAATATATATAATATCTATCTAAATTACATGTAGTAAACACCTTAAATAACATATGATTTTGTGAAAGATGTTCTAACTGATCTGATAACCAATTTAAAATTCTTTGTGTGGTTAGGAGATTTGACAGAATCAAATATGTATTAGGCAGGAGCAAAATATGTGGTCATGGTCTAGCTAGTTAGTGATAGCATTCTGTTTCAGTCTAAGTTCTGAAAAACCCAGGTCAGATGACAATTTAGCTGTAACATAAAATTAAAAAAGAAAGAAAATGTATGTGAGACTTTCTTCAAACCAATGTGTCAAAAATTGGTTCTCACTTTTTAAAGAGGACTTGCTCCAAGGGTGATCTTATGATTGCAATTCTTGTCTCATATCTGCAGCTTTTCTTCATCCTATTCTCCCTCTGCATGGTAAAAATCTCCCACAAGTGTACAAATTGAATAACACCTTAGCTGATGATTATGTGTTGGCCATCAGGATGGTTAGAGAAGGACTGCTCAGAGACACAGTAATAGCTGGCACCAGTAAGGGCAGCTCTGTGCAGTTAAAGTTTAGAATATGTGCTTTTGCCAACCACATGATGCCCAGGCTAAGTTAAAGAACAGAGGAGGCCAAAAAAACTCTCAAACCCTCCCCTCCATGTCCAAGAAACCAGAATAAAATTTCACTGATCGGTTCCCATCTGCCCTTCAAAATGCATCCCAGAGCATTCCATAGTTTGTCACAGGGTCATTACTTGTGTGACAATATAATCTCTTTGTTTTCAGAATCTGTCATCCCCTGGCAGAAGGGTTTGACTCTGAGGGTGAGTACTGATAAGGATGTGGAAGCTGCTGGGGAATTCCATGCAGAATGAGGGGATCTGTTTTAAGCTGGAAGCAGCTGCATGGTCTCACTTACACCTGCCTGCCAAAAAAGGGATTTGGTGAGGCACCTCACCACAAAGGCTTCCTTACACTCACATTCTCATCTAGATGGATAATCCTGATGGAAGGTGCAAGTTCTCATGTACTCTGTACCAAAAACTGAACGGAGAATGGCCTGACCTGAGTATACTGTATTCTGTATACTTCATCAGTATACAGAATTAATTGATTAAATTAATGGAAATAGTACTTAATGAAAAAAGCATGATAAACCCCCCAAAACAACCCTGCCCAATTTTTGTGTCTGAGTTCCTCACAATCTTTGATTTAATTTTCTATTATTAAGAAAAAAACCAGGTCAGAACTCTAACGATAACCATAGGTGGTGTTATTGAATATTTTCTGCCTTGTACTGGCTGTAGTTCTGACTCTTGTACTTAAGATTATATTACTGGGTTTCACAAAGGTCCCCTTATTTCAAATCTTTGTGTTTTTAAGCTTTCTGTTTAGATTTGCTGTTTGGTTTCCTCCAGAAAGATGAAACCAAAGGAAGGGGAAGGGGGAGGAACTGATTTCTTTGCAGGCTTTAAGAAATATTAAAAAACATCTTTAATGAGTGAATTTTTCCAAAATTTTATATTTTAGCTGTAATACTAAAATTGTTGGTCATTGCAAACTAATATTGGAATGAGAAAAAGTCCACTATGTGATATGCTTTTGTGTTCCCTCACTGAGGTTTTGTGATTTGACCTATGCATATACATAAATCAAAAATGTTATACTTTACATTATTTTGATTGCTATTCTGTGTAAGTTGTGTGCTTTAATTAAATTAGCTACAAGCTGAATTACTTAGTCTCCTGACTTATTTTGATATGGTACAAGTCAATTAAAATTTCTAGCTATTTATTTCAAGAAAATACAAAGAATAGTGAAGGGATTTTCTCTTATGAGTAATATTCTCTTACAAAGGTTGGAAGTTCTTAAAGGATCAGGAGCCAGGGCTTCCTTTTTTTTTGCATATTCTAATATCTCTTTATACTTTAAAATCTAAATAAAACTACTTAGCTTGAGCATAAAAATGAAGGTAAAATATATCCATTACAGTGAGAGGAGCAAATGATCATTTCCAAGAGAGAGAGGTATACTAATTCTTTTGGGTTTCATGGAACTATTATGGTTAATTATATTAATTAATAAAGGTCATGACTAGAAATTCCTGAGAATCAGACCCTTGTATATTAGTTTGTGTAAGCACAGAGTGCCCAAGAGGGCCTACAATTTGGCAGGACAGATTTTTAGTGAAAGAAATTGTCAGAAGCCACATGCAGGACTGACCATTCTGAGAGAAGTAAACATTCTGGTAATTTTTCTTCTTTTATTTTTCTTTCATTCTTAGAACACTATGATTTAAAATTGTGGCATGAAGTCTGGCAAATACTATTCTATAAAATCCAGATCAAGGTATCCAGATTAAGATCACGTGAAAAGTTCTAGTACAAAGCCTCAAAAAACTCAAAATAAAACTGTTAGTTAAGCCTGGTCCTCAGTTTTAGTATCTTTTGGAGTATTTCACTCTGCAATATTTACAAAGTTGTTCTAATTCACAAATTTTCATGTAATCAATACATAAATAATTGTTTTTCTTGGATACAATTCCAGTGTTCATTCCAAGAAGAGTTTAGGGAGTGGTAAAACTGTGTAACATAAACACCCATGTTGCTTTAGTATTAAAAATATGAGGCTGATGAAACTAAAATTCTGCAGAGATTTTTTTCATAAGCTTCATTTTTCTTTGGATTTTACCTACAGCCTGTTATTCCAAATCCTCCTAGTGGCCACACAGGCACTTTTGTCAGTCTTGCATCTGGATGCAACAATTAGCTGTTAGGGAAATTCTGAAAGTAAAACTTGAAAAAATGTGGAAGATTAGCCAGAGTTAGTATGATCTATGTATGATCTCTAAGCTGAGAGGGAGTGCAATAACAGTTGTAATTGGCATACAAGTCTGTTCCCTTCACAAAGGTCCATTGGATAGGTCCTACGCTCTCATTTATCCTGGACTAGAGATGGGCAGTATGGTGTTTGTACAACAAGTAAGCAGTTTAGTCTGACCTCTGCTATGAAGAACAAAACTTCCAAATACAGGGGGTTTTGTGTATTTTGATTGGTATTTGAGAGGAGAGAGGCAGGGAGGAGATTAAAAACAAGGATGGAGAAGAAAGAGAGAGGAAGAAGAGTATTGATTGTCCAACTTTTTTTCTTCTACAGATGCAAAATATGCTGATAAAATGGATTTTATTCTGGTAAATATTCCTGCAAAAAAGGGTGATAATATATACTCATACTAATGTTTTTCTATTGGCATAAAAGTATCTTTCCAAGGGGAATCAGAGAAGGAACAGCAGAGGAGAGAGCTAGCAGACAATAGTCCACTAAAGAGAGGGAAGTAAAGGAGTGAGGAAGAGGAGAATGAAAGGGAAGTAAGTTTTACAACAGTTTGTAAGAGTTGGGAAGCTCTGTTCTGTGTTCTGTCATCAAAAACTTGGGACTGGAGATTACCTAGAGTAGGAAGGAAAAACAAAAGACCTGTTAGAAGCAGGTCACACAAGTGTGCCTCAGACTTAAGAGACAGTGATGGCACAAAGACATGTTCATACCTCCTCCCTCCCACATCCAGAAAAGACACCACTGGTGTAAGAAAATTTTGTAACCTATCATTTCTCCTGCAGTTGAGCATTGGGAATCCTGGTAACAGCTAGAGTTGGTACTGCAAAAATGATAAGGCATGAAGATCTGTATCTTTTAATCACACAGTCTTGCGGAAAATTGTTTCTGGTTCCTTGTAGAAAGCCTTGTTTCTTACGAAAGAGGCAGGAAGAACTTGTCATCTGTGCTTCTCTCCCTTGCCCTAGAAAGATCCCATAACACCCCTCACCTCCTATTCTTGTAAACTTGTTCTGCCATTTCCTTCCCAGTTTCTGTCCTGATGCTAAATCTCAGAATAGTCCTGCTCCCCAGCTGATTCGTCTTTTCTGAAATCATTGTCTACAAGCCCCTTTATTGAGTCATCATCTTGTTTGCACTCTCACAGCTACTCCTCTTTTTGTCTCTGATCCCTCCTCAGTTCCATTCACTTTCCATTACTTTGCTTTCTTCCACTACTGTCAATCCTGGTTATGTCTTCCATACCCTGGCCCCGTTTTGAAGCTTACAGATAGTTGTTTTCATCATTGTTGCTTTCCCTTTACCTCTCTGGTTTCCAAACTCTCTCTTCCTTAGCCATCTTTATTTTTCTAATTCTCTCCATGCAACTTCATGGCTGACTGGTTCCTTTCCAAATTTCCAGTTGGAAAAATCTTGCTTACACTCATGTTCTAAGATCTCCTTAGGAATAAGGAGCTCATTTTTGTATGACTTAAAGGGAAGGAACTGTCTGTTTGTGACACCAAAGACTACAATGGGGTCCCATCTGTTTGTACCCTTTAAGTATTATTAGACCATAAATTAAACCTTGTCTTTGGTTATAATAACAACAGTTACAGCTAAAAGCGGTTGCTAGTTAAAAGCCTAAATAACAGTCACCTTCTTCTGGGCATTAAATTAATCACTAAGGGAACAAGTGTGGAGTGTTCTGGAGTGCAAAAGGTTTTCCTGGAAATTGTATAACTGTAAGATCTCATCTGAATACTTCTTGGGCAGTGCAGAAGGCCCATAAATTGCTTGAAAATGGCGATTTTTTTTCCACTTAATTTGAATTTGGGGTCTCTTGAATTTTAATTGTCCTTACAAGGGGAAGATATCATTAATATATATGTAATTACTTTGAATAAAATATCTTCTAGGCTTTCTGCTTGTAATAGAATAGAAATCTTGACTTTATAGTAGAACAATAGCATTCTTAAAGATGTTAATAGTTTCTTGATAATACTAATTACATTCAATCACAGATAACTCTCAATTACTTTTTTATTAACATGCAAAATAATCTATTCTAGCAGTTAGTTTATTAATATATTTTATAAATGTGCTGACAACAAACTATAACATACAGTTACTGAATATACTATCACATCTGTGCTTCATTTCATTTGTAAGTCAGATGACCTTAATGGAACAGGTCATTCAATGGAACAGATGACCTTAAAGAACTAAGTTCTTTATAAATAGTGACCGAATTCCTTCGAGAATCATGATCTAGTTAATTCACTAATTATAACAGCAGATAATCGATTTATAGTATTTGAAGACAAAAATAGTTATTTCATTTTCCCACAGAGGCTGTGGATACCCCACCCCTGGAAGTGTTCAAGGCCAAGCTGGATGGTGCCCTGAGCAACCCGATCTAATAGTTACAAGTGGGTGGAAGCCCTACCCATGGAGCGGGGTTGGAATTAGATGGTCTTTAAGGTCCCTTCCAAGAAAAACTTTCTATGATTCTATAATTCTATGCTAAGGGTTATGGTTTGTTTAAAATAACATCTATTCTTAAATAGTGGTTTATTGTTAAGGCAATGTGTATTCCATTTTTTTTGGTTTATCTCATCATGCTTTATTGCCAGTAAGACAAGAAGTTAAATAGATATCACTACCTCATGAGATCTCTGTCTTCTAGTCAATAGCCTATTTAAAGATTGCAAAAGCAGTCCTTAATTACAGTTTTTCTGTACTTTCGTTTTTGATAAAGTCAAAACCAGAAAACAGGGTAGTTACTGAAAATTGAAGAACTGGCATCTCTTGAAACACAAAATACTCAGTGCAAATGGAAGAAAAGTTTCAAGTTATTTTCTTGTCATTTGGACCATTTTTTTGTTGTTGGTTTGGATATTTATAATGAAAAGTACTAATACCTTGGCATCTGCTAGTTCTACAGCTGTTCCTAGCTTTAGCTTTTCTCTTTCGCAGGAGAGGTATGATGCTGAATGCTGTCAGGATGTTGCAGGTAAGACGTGCCAAGGGGCAGATGCGGCTATGTAGGTCATGCAGTACCTCCTAGAAGCTTTCACACTGTGTTATTGTCTTTTGCCACATTTTGGGACAAATAAATAAGTTAACAAGTTGGAACTTTGGATAGAAAGAAAAGATTCCCTGCACTATTTTCTAAGTACCTCTTCCTCATGGTAAGCTCAGCAACTATACAGTAGCCTAGAGATCCTAAGGCAAATGATTTTTTTTTAGGAAATAAGCTTGAAAACGAAAAAAGAGTTCTCTAAGTGAGAACTATAGCTCCATCATTCAGATGTTTATTTTAGGTTTTATGGGTTTTTGTTGCTGATTTGTACAGAGAAGGTTAGATGTTTTATCAAGTCTGTACTATCCTGATAATTCCTGAAATCCAACAGTATTTTTGCATTTACTCATATACATGTACTCAAACCCATGTCAGGAAGTATCAGGTTTTTTTCCAGTTTTTTAAAATTTTGATACTTAAATAACTTTGATCTTCCTAATTGCATAAGGTAAAGAAAGGCGGCTACCATATGAAATATAAATTGCAACTAATTAGTAATGTACATAATCAAAGCTATAGCTTTGTCCACTTCAAGTTGTTAGTTATTGTCTTGGGGAAACCCAATTTAATTTTGTAAAGGCAATGCAAGAATTGTAGTTTCACTGGCTTTCTTCACTGGTTCACTTTTCAGCAATATTAATTATAGTTTATGATTAAAATCTTTGGCAGAGGGAGCACTGAATACAGAGCAGAATTATCCCAACGCAGAAACACTGTTTGGCTCTCTTTGCAAAGTAAAACTTGTTTCCCCAACAAAAGAACTATAAGAAAATATAAATTAGTGTTACTTGGGCAATTTAAGTCTGAGCTCCCCAGTGATGTAAGGATCACAGGTGTGAAGCTTTGTTCTTCCCTTATGCACAACTACAGGATGATTTTTCAAAGAGTGAAATAATAATTGATCAGAGATGCTCTCTGATCCATTCCTTCATAAAGTCTTCTAAATAATCACACATTTTTTTAAGAAAAGTTCAAGCAGCTTTTTAAAGCCTGATGCCAAAACCAAATTTTGCTTTTAGAGATAATCCCCAGTGGAATGACTTGCAGGTGAATAATGTTTTTTCTTTTTATTGACAGGTCTTAGCTTCTTTATGTCTTTCTGTTTGCTCACATCAACCTTGTTATTTTTTACTTTACAAGAAAGCAAACAGTCTGCAAATCTTTTCTGCAGACAAGTCAATATATTTTTATACTTTCTGGTGTTTTGTTTTCAGGGAAGTTCATGTGGAGAGGTTGGGCATGAAGCCAGATGTCCTGGAGATAATTCCTAGAGCTTCAGCAAACTGTGCACTTACTATCAACTGCTTTGAACAAATACTTCCAAATGGCAAGCTCACTGATGCTTGTCTGTTGACCTGAGTTCAAGAGAGAGAAGGCTCATGATCTGTTGTTGCCTTGGACCACTGATCCATGCTCTGATTGGACAATGGAAGAAGGTTGGAGGAAGGTGAGAGTCGGGGAAGATCCTGGTATTTTGAAAGTCTGAGTGTAGATTATATTTAACAGGGAAGAGCAATTTTGAGTGATACAGTGATACGCTGTAATGAAAATTTTTAAAAGGCAACAGTGATAAATTTTAAATATTGAAATAATTTAGCTTCCTATTTCAAAAATTTCTGTATCAGTATGAATCACCTTATAATCCCACTGCATTGATGAGGTGAACAAAAACCTTATTCTGAAAATACTCCTGCATAAATCTTTGCTGCCATATTATGGAACAAGCCAGAGATTTCAGTTGGCAGGGGGAATTGCAGAAACAGCCAAAGTGAGAATTGCTGTGCTGAAAGGACTAGGAATCAAATTGCCCCTGTATGTCTCTTTGAAGCCATTTTCACCCAGATCTCTGGACAAAATCGCCCTTATACAGGTACTCATAAGATGTTTCCTTCTATCAACATAACCTAACAGAAAAAGGACATTGGGAACATATCGGAAGCAGCTACACAAAAGACTGTGAGATGTTGCCAGAAAGTTCTAGTTTTCATGCTTTCATGGATGATTAACGCTAGATCTTATCTCTTTAGCCCACTTATAATAATGTCCTAAGTTGGAGTGCCATAAACTCTCCAAAATTTAAGATGTATCACTACCACTCATTTCCCATCATTCACCAGCTAAGTTACACCATAAAATAAAAGCTGTGCTCTCTTTGTAATAGTTGAGTCTTTTCATTCGTTATCTTATTTCCCAGGTGTTTACAAACTGGTTTGACTCAGAAATTTTCAAGCCACGGTTCTCTAACACAGGATGAATTTTCTCATACCCTGTGAATTTGAACCTTACTTAAAAAACTTGTTCTTTCCCTTTTTTTGGCCTCTACACTACTGGTTTCTTAAAATTAATTTTGCTAAGTATATAATTGCAACCATCTTCTTGGGTGGTTTTTTAATCTCCACGGTGTTTTAACCAAAGCATTAAAATACAAGATATTTTTAAGGTCAAGGTCAATTACTTAGGAATCACAGCAGCAATTGAGTTTGATACAAATACTGAGTGGGAAGTATCAGGGGAAGTTCCTAAGGACTGGGAGAGCTAAGTATTATTTCGGGCTTGAAGAAGAAGGATTTGGAGAGCTTCAGGCTTCTCAGATTTAACTTTGATCCTTGTGAACGTGGTGGAGTTAATGATGAAAACTTTCCAAACCATGAAGGGCAAGATAAGGTCTGGGAATGGTCAGCAGGGGTTTAGGAAGGGGAAGTCATGCTTGATGGCCTGATAATCTTCCATGACAACATCACCAGTTCACTGGAAACAGGAGAAACACAGGATGCCATTTAACTGTACACTATCTTCCATAACATCCTCATAGACAAGCTGATGAAATATAGACTTGGTAAGAGGACAGCAAGGCAGGCTAAAAACTGTCTGAACTGCTGGCTTAAAGGATTATAACTGGTGATAAAAAGACCAACTGGATGCTGGTCACTAGAGGTAGAGCCCAGGGTTTGGTACTGGGCCACTGTTGTTTGAAATCAGGAAGCAAGCAATCTGCGCACTGTTTGGAGTGTTTCAACACTAAATTGGGGAATACAATTCCTAAACCATGGCTGTATTCAAAATAAAATTTTATTTCTAAGACATCCTTTAAAATGAAGGATGAAATGAAATAGATTTCAGTGTGATAATTCCTGACAGAAACTTACTATTTTGCAAATAACAGAAACATAACTTTTGATTTATTAATCTCTCTATTTTTGTGTATATATGAACATTGAGATATGCCAAATCTTTGGAACTTCTGCTTTTTTCCTCACTCTCTGGTAATGTGATGACAAAGAAATTATGTCGAAACAGGAATTATTTCATTCTAACATGATTAAAGGGAAGTGCAGAACACTAAGGCAGTAGTATTCAAAAATGTCATGATACATGAATAGAACAGAGAAAGTGATAGCATGACTTCAGAAGTGGTGCTGGCAATTGGATTCAGTTATTCACTTCCTTCAAAGAAGTCTGGTGCCAGGGAAAGAATCAGCTGTGATCTCTGCTGCCCCCTGTGTAGTGGGAGACCCCACGATTCATCCTTTGCAACCCTGGACTTGAACTTGAAGGGCTGTTAGGATACTTGTGGGTGTTGCCACAAGCCTGTTGTGCACACGTGGGTACCAGAGACTGAAAAGTCTCCCTGTCTGCATGGGCAGCTACTGCTTGGGTTTCTGCTAAGACTACACAAATGTCCAGAATCATGTTTAAATGGCTGTGGAACATATTTGTCACCTGAACAGTGCATTTGCTTTTCTCCTGAATTAAGCAATGTTTTTGCTGGTTGAGGAGACCAATGTACACGCCTGCAAACCTCTGCTTATTGGCAGAAATAAAATTCCACTGCAACTTTGAAAGAAATATAGGCTATAGTTATAGAATATGTTTATGGTACATATATTGCTGAACTAATTATGCATCCATTTGCTTTTATTGCATATAATGATACACTATGCACTATGAATTTAGAAAGCTACACAGCTTGGATCTGTCTGTGTTGCTGAGAACACCATGAGTGGTTTGGTTCCTGGTCTTACCTTACAATCCTACTGGGCAACGAAATTATGCAACAGGGCAGCACTAAGGCAATGGTAAGAGGGGTCCCAATCTTGGTATTCCTGTCTGCATAGACAGTTTTGAGTGTACAGGATAGCATGTGAACATCCGTGATTCGCCCAGAAGATCTTTGGAGATCTACCTTTGTAGATTTTACCTGTCTTCAAAGTTTATTTATATGATACATCTTTGTCCAATTGTATGTTTACCTGTAAGGAAGAAAACCTGTAAGGAAGATTCTGTGCTCAACTCATAACCCAGACATGATAACACTAGAAATTCTGGAGACAATAATCTCCAACAGAAGATTATGAAATATATGTCAGATGCAAGAATCATTATTTACAGTAAGTGTACTAAAATATCTGAGATATTGTATGTGCTCTTCTCAAACAAATCTCTCAGGCAAGTTATTACTGCTCAGCTTCATTTTTCCACTGTGATGTGTAAAGAACTCAAGAGGTCTCTGTTTATGATCCAAACCTAAAATATTCTGAAAATAGTCAGTCATTGTAGAACATGGCCCAGTGTTGCTAGTTCAAAGCCAAACATTTTATGTTACACAATGGCCCTTGTCACCTGGGCAGTCAGTCTAAAGCTTGGTAATTCCCAGGTTCCCTCATTTGAGACTCAGTATAGCTAGCAATAAGCTGAGCAATCGTATCCCGTGAAGAGGTGTGTACCTCTGGGCAGTTCTGGTTCTCTCAGGGTTCTGGTTCTCTTTCTCTGGGCTGGGCTGGTAATTGCTGCAATTGCTAAGTTGGCATCCCAAGAGGGCTGCAGCTCTTCCAGCAGGACCCTGCTTCTCAGAAGCAGTGAGGAAGCTACTGAAAATGGCCTTTGGGCGTACACTTGTACTTTGGCATATAGCCACATATATGGCATATATACGGGTTATATAGCATGGATTATATAGCACAGAAGCAGATCTCCTCATTTGAAACCAATCCTAAGCCTGCTCCCAAACTGCTTTGGTCAAGTACCCTGGAGACTCTTCTGTCCTGACCCCCTGAGGTCACTCTCTTGCACAGCACATTTTTTGATATCCCTATCTCATTGTTCATTGGGAATGAACTTTGTATTGATTGTGGCAAACAGCCAAAGCTCTCTGAGGTGACAGGCACTTGGTGAGAATGAAGAATAGTGCTGAGAATTGTGTAGATGTTAGTGGGTAGAAATACAGGGGAGGAAATGGATGGGGAGCTAGCATTTTTTACTTAGATAAAACCACTCCTGTAGGTGTTCAGCCTCTGTAAGTAGGTGACTACTTTCATATGAATCAGAAAGCAGAGCTGTGACACTGATGGGTCTGATCTTTACAGCTGGTGGGAGAGGCCAAAGAGGACTGAGAGGATCCATTGGGATATGGAAGCAGGTTGCAGTCAAGGTGATGGGAAAGTCGGCTTGAGGCAGTGGGCAAAGTCCCTGGTGCAACTGGTTGGTGTTGTTGTTGACTCATGTGTGATATGTAGAATTGACTGGTGCATCCCGTTTTTGGGTCAGTGGCAGTGGAGACCCTTTCTGGGAGTGCAAGCTGTCCCTGTAAGCCAAAGGGTGGGTGGGAGGTGGATGCTGTGTATGTTGATAACTGGCCTGAGTGGCTGTTGCAGCAGCATGGTAGCTCATCACTGTGCCTGTCAGTGAAAGCCTGGCTCTTCCTTCCAAAGGAGGAGTCACCCTCGGGATTCCTCTATGGTGTGAACACGCAGGGAGTGAGGCCTTGTTTTATTACTACAGCTGCTTCAGAAGGAAGAGCCCTGACCTTTTTGTTGCTTTGGTAATAGTTTCATCAAAAACCAATTCAATGGCTTAGGAGTTCAGTAGTATGTGGATCTAAACAGGAAAAAGGTGTTTGAATTAAAGGTGAAATCAGGCCTAAAATTCAGTTTTGGTACAAAACTTGCTACCTGCTCTTTTTCACATCTTAATGGTAAAATTCTTCAGATGTAATTTTCAGCTTGTCAAACTGGAGCCAAAAAGCAGTGACTTAATTAGTTTTGAATCTGATAAGAAAATGACATGGTTTCAGATTATTGTGACCCATCTATCCTGTGACAAATGTACATCTGGAAAGAATCTCCACAGATACAGACTAATGGAAAAGAGTCCTTGCCATGCCATCAGCAGCACAGAATGCTTCTTCCCATCTTCAGATGTTTTCATACTTGAACAATGTCACTGATAAAGCAATGTGAATTTGATAATTTTCAACAGAAAAAGTTAAATGAAGTAAATGACACCATAGTAAATTGTGGCACTGACTACTGAAGCTGCACTTGATTTTTATCTTATATAACTTATGATTAAATGTGGAAGAAAAAAGAAGTTTTACAAACACTTTAAATCCCACTGTGAGTTCATTAGTCAAATGAGAAAGCAGTTGTAATTTTTAATAGGAATTTTTATATACCATCATAGGCCTGGAGCTGTAAACTTTAAATCCTTAATTTAAGTAACTTAATGGCTCCTGTAGCCATTAGCCTGGTGTATAATCTCAGATAAATACTAAGGTAATTTGTTTGCCTCCCAGTATTTCTGAAGCAGAGTGTACAGTATCACAGAAAAAGTGAGCTGTATGTTGCAAAAGAAACAGTTTTTACTGCTTCACAATAATTTCTTCAGTTTATTTTCTTACTAGTATTAAAAGGTTTATCTGAAAAACAGAAAGTTAAATTATCACATGTATGAAAGTCTTTTCACATGCAGACAAAACAAGGATAAAGACATATGAAAGTCATTATTTTCTTATACATGCTGTATGTATGATGAGTACACCGATGTTCTGCAGCCTGTATTTTTTTTTTAAAGTAAGAGCAGGTTAATCAGAACAGTTCCTTCTGGCCTTATGATGAGTAAGGGTGTGGATGTGTGTTTAGTGGATAGAAATTAAGAAAGACTAGATAGTATTTATTTACTTCTTTATTCACTCACATTTAGAAAAGCTATAAAATAAACACCCTTCCAGGCCCAGAACACATTTGCAGTTAACACATTCCCACTGCTGTGTTGCTACACTGTGACTGGATGAATTTGTCTTTCCTCACACAGATTTGGTATCACACCATCTTCCTGATTTCCTATTTTGCAAAGTTATACTTCTTTACATCTTGACATTTTAATGTTAGTTGTTAAAGTCCTACAATGACAGAAATTTCACTTGTTTTACTTTCTGTGTATATTTTCCTTTTAGTAATATTGTCTTCCATCATTTTATGATATAAAGTCTCATATATTTGTGACACTTAAATTGAATACATTTTCCATGTAAAATGTCAGTGATGCTCTAGAGATGGTGATGATCAGTTTAATTTAAAACAAAAGTGAACACTTGTGAATTTTTTAGTTCTGTGAAAGAACAAAAAGGTGCATGCATTTTAAGCAGTTAAACATTTTGCATTTCACTTGGATGACACTAGATGGCCTTCCAAATATTTTTTTTTGGGCGGCTGTTCTGTACCATGATACATGGAGTAGTATGGCATACATAAAATTCAGACCCAGAGTATTGCCTGCTGACCTGCATTTTGCTCCTTATTAATCATGCTTGGGTACATAACTCTTCTAAACTAGTTTTCAGAATACCACAGAACTACACTGCACTTTTGGTTGTCTTCTGTAGCAGTCATTTATTGGTGCAGATGGCAGGGTTTTTTCTTTCAATTTTGAGACAGGGCAAGTAAACAAATATTAGAGATTAATCTGTGGTGGCTAGAGAGGGAAGATTTTTAATAAAATTAATCTGTTTAAAAACATATAATTTTGATATTGTGAATTATATTGACCAAAAATGTAAATAAAGTGAGGTTTTGTCAGCATTTTCCTGAGCATGAATTATTTATTGCCAAAATAACATCTGAGAACTAAAGGCACATGAAAATTAACCTTCCACTTCCAGCCACAATTGTTGTTACTGTTAACTGTTTCAGAGATGAAAAACCCCAATTGTTCCAATTTAGCTCAACCCAAAATGCATCCCCACTCCCTTCCAGTTTGACAAACTCAATTTCACTATTAAAACTGGTATGTGAATAAAAATCACACTGAAACTACCTGAATCAATAAGGTGAAGGTACTATTAAACTGGAACAGGCAAGTTTCATCTAACCTAAAGGAATAAATTTGCCAACAGCATTATCAAGTTTTCAGTGCAACAAGTAACATTTTACTTTGTTAATTTGAATCCCTATGTCTACAAACTACCAAATGAGGCTTGCAGTTTATTCAGACTCATTTCTCATTGTGATTGTCTTGTCAGCATGCTTGTAGGACATTTTATGCCCATTTTCCCACTGTAGACTCTAATCCTATAATAATTTTTCTTGTGAAGAACAACTTCTGCTCAGTGCAGTATCCTTCTTATTGAGGATGTGGGCCAACTGCCACTGAAGAAAGTGGAAAGATTCCCACTGACTTGAGTTGAAATTCAAGCCCATGGGAAGCTAATCAACACAGGAAATATGCACATACTTATCCCATTACTGTGTATTTGTGTCTAAGTAAACCAAGTACCACCAAACTCGCAAATTAAGCTGCCTCCAAAAGTTTTCCTGCTTCTCATATATTGCCAGTATAGATTGACAGCACATGTAAGTAAATCAGTGGTGACATCAGACATGTGCAGTCAGTCTATGAAGCTCCACACTTAATTTGGCCCCATGCTGTTTGCCTTTTCATGTGACTAACATGACTGATGGTCTCATGGGTAGCAATCTGTGCTAGGCTGCCATGTCTGGGTTCTATCTGAAAGAAGGAGTTTAAACAGTCAAATTGTACAAGAATAGCAAGAAGATGACTGAGACAGGGAAGCAGCTACAATTATTCATGTGTTACTTCTGGTTTTATTATTCATCTTCTTTCTTTCTTTCTTTCTATAAAATTTATGAAACATAAAGTGATAGTCGATTAAATCCCAGTCTCACGTAGTGTGTAGATAGGAGTGTGAGATGATGCAATATTTTGTCAGCCTTCTGACTCCTGGGATTTTCCAGTGGCAGCTATCAAATTCAAAGTGGAGGTCTGGTGAATTTTCAATGGGCTCTGATGCTGAAGAGACATGGTCACGTGAGGAGCCAGCTGTATTGTTTTTATTACTACTTCATAGCTCCATAGTTTGCTAAAGGCTGGATTGTTCTGGATTGGTTGAGGTAAGCATAAGGTTGTAGGAAGACCACATTCTCATTTAGCTAAAAAGGTGCCTTGAAGTCAAAACCTTTCGTAATCCGTTGGGGTTTTTTTACACTGAGAAAGGTAATACTTTTATATGAGCTATATCTGGACTGGAAAAATAAACAAGACCAGGCACAAATTTGATAATTAGCACATGACTGACACTATGATTTATCTATTAGTGTGCTGTCCTGGCTCAGATGGGCCACCCTCTCTGTGGCAAGGAGAGAAAGGAGAACAGCATCAGAGCTCAAGTTACACTTGTGCTCTTTGCCTATAGGCCAAATAGCGGGCCCTAGACCATTTTATTTAGTAACAGACTGCACGAGGGGCTCAGAAAAGATCCAGATTCTCTCATTCATTTAATTAACACCTAGCATGAATTCTTAAGTGATACTTTCAGAAACTGTAACTTAAGTTGGCTGTTTCTGCCAACGTATTTTCAACAGCTTGCGCTTCACAAATAAGTAAAAGCTATCTAAAGACATCTGGTTATTGTCTCATAGTCTTGAAGAAAAATTGCAGATGGATGTAAGATAGTCTAAATCAAGATGATTCTGGAAGTACCTTTCATCTCAGAGCAGTGAAGTATTGCAAAGAGTACATCAATATATTTATACAATAAAAATTATTATTTTTAGAAATAATACTATAGTGAGAGCTAAAGTGCTTTCTTTATGTCACAAGTACATACAATGTGGCATAAAGTCGCAGCTATCTCCCAAGAATGAGTCCTGGTCAGAGCTTAAGACTAATCAAGTTAATTTCTAAGCCCTTCTCTTTTTCCCAGCCTTAATTGTAAGATAAATTGTGGCAGCATTGGCTGCAAATAATGGCATATAAACTTTGCTACACTGTATTTCAGTTCCATGAGGAAAAGGTTAAGGCCCTTTTCATTACACTGCTGCTTTCAGAACAAGCTCTTAGTTCAAACACTGGTGCTTTTTTTGAAGAGCTTTGATTTTGAAGCATGCCACTCTATGGACTATGACATGCTGTAAACAAAGATTGAGTAAAATATCCAACATTATAAGTGATGCTCAAAATAGCACCCAGATAAATACAGATCAGGTTTCAATTCCTGCACTTTAGAGAATGGATTGTGTGGAGATTGTATTGGGACCAAATGACTTCTCAGCTACCATCTCTGTGACTCTTCTGAATCACCGCCACTGCTAGTCTACCTGCTATGATTTATTTTATTTAAAATCCAAGTCTTTTGGAACAACAGTTTGCTTATATTTTCATAGTGTCCAATGTAAAGGGTTTGTGGTCTTTGACTAAGAAATGAACTAAACAGCTATTAAAATAATAATGCATTATCTGCATCATAAGTCTCATCAAATTTGTTGCTTGCCTTAGTCAAATACAGAACGAGTGGAGAATTCTTATAATGGTTATACAGTATTTGTGCCATATTTCTGATTGTCATAGATATGAGCAGTAATATTTTATAAATTCAATATTTCTCAGCAGCTTAACCAGAAGCTCAAAAGTGAGCAATGAGGGAAATGATTAAATTCCACAGTTGAAGAACAGCTGTAGAGGACAGAGACTGACACTGTAATGCTTGAATAAATATTGCCCAGATCTTGAATACTCCTGTTTAGTCCACCAGCCATGTCAGAATTCATCCCTGGCCTGGTTCTGTCTTCCTGCAGTGGGAGGGGCAGGAACCAAAAGGTCAGTTCTCTCTTTTGCTTTGTTTTCCTTTCTGTAGAGGTTTTTATAACAAAGGTGTCTTGGTTTGTGTGGCTGTTTACATGCTCTCCTCAGCAGCCTTGGGTGGTTAAGTGTTTTTACATAGAAGAATACATCAACCACCAGCAGGGAAATTCTTTGGATACACTTGAAGCAAGATAATGATTATGATAATGCTGCATCCAACTGGACCATGCAGAGTAGCACTATCCTAAAAGAGTGGTCTGAAGCAATGGAAGCACCTGGTCTCTCTCATCATATTGCACCTTTCATATGTTGCCAACATGTCCTTATGAACCATGGTTATGCTTGGCATATGCTCTGATTGGCAACCAGAGACCTTGGCACCAGGAAGGACAGCAGAAAATTGGTGAATGGAGCTGTATTTATCAGTCATAATGAAAAGATGCAGGAGACCTTTCCTTTTTGCAGTGAGGCTACTTGTTCCCTCTTGTTGGACAGCTAAAAGCAGTAGGACTGTGTCTCAGCTAGTGGATAGTGTGGGGCAGAGGTTGCTCTCTGCCCCTAAGATTAAGTGCTGTGGTCAAGCTTACAGCTATATGGATAAAATCTTTTCCCCCCTAAACTGTGAGTGACCCTCTTCTGCCCCTTGTGAAAGGTCCCCTTCTAAGCCCTTTGCTCCTGCTCTTTCACAAGCTGTTCCTCAGTGCCTGGCAAGCCTGCTAACAATTGAACAGTATGGCTGATGGCAAAATAAGGCTCAAATCTATGCACTGTTCACTGTACTACGGATGTCCTAGAGATCTTCAACATCTAATTCCCTTGAATTAGAGAGATGGAACAGCTGGTAGAGCCCTGTCAGGAAGAGGCCCTATGCTCACGCTTGCTAACCTCTGCACTGTGCACCATCCCAGCACCCTGCCCAGGAAGCTGAGCTGGGCAGCTGACACAGAAATGTAGTTTGCAGGGGTAAAAAATGGGAAGCTTGCTGTGTTCTGCTGGCTGTGCAATTAAATGGAGTTTTATCACTTCCAAGCAGAGTCTTAGCAACAGTGTAGTGTCTTCTCCAGCCCAAACACTAAACTCTGTCATGTGAAAGTCTCTGTACATTGAATAAAACCTGTGGTGAATGGTATAATAAACAACAATTGAAAAGAATTAAGAGATTGCCACAGATACAGTGTAGTTTTAACAATGAAGATATTTTTGTATATGACTAAAGTGATTAACTTCTAATTACAACCTCTGAATAGACTTGAAAAGAATCAAACTTGAACTTAAGTGTATTTTTTAAATAACTAAAAGAGCAGTCATAAAGGGAAGAAAATCGACAGATGGAACCTAAGTTATAACATCAAAATGATCACTAAATCTGTTACTACTTTCAGTACATCCATTTGAGTGTTCAAGATGTTGATTCAGGTATTAAGCACATTGGGTACTTAACATCCCGTTAGCATAAGTAAAGCACAATTAATAGTTCGAAAATTTTATATTTCTATGTCATTTCACATAGATGTACACACATATCTTAGGTCTTACATCCTCATCACTATTTCTTGCGAATATGTCACTTATATTTGATTAATTTATATTTAAATGTAGCAATTTCTTATTGAATCTGTTTCTGAGTTCTCCATTACTTGTGTCTATATATTTATTTCTCTGTTTGCTTTAGAGAACAGCCATTTCTGTGCACTTCAGATGTTACTCTGAACTGCTCCCTCTGTGTTTCAAAGATATTATATCTGACACTCTCTCGAGCCTATTTATTATCTTTTACCAAAAAATGAATTAGAAACAATGAAGCAAAGTTTTTCATTGTCAACACCCTCTTGGTATGGCAGAGCACAGCAGTCCTGCTGTAGCATCATGCTAACATGATTTAGAGTCTCTAATCATGTTAGCATGAGTGTCCCTTTACCACTAAGGAAAAGATGCCGGTAAAAAATGGCATAGAAAAGTCTGTGTCTACACTGTTAAAATCTCTTGGGTCCAAAGCAGGTTGCTTGCATCCAGCCTGTCTTTTGAGAATGGTCCCTGTCTGGGGATATCCCTGGCCTGAACTATCAAACTGTGTCCAAGAACTGTTTGGGTGTGCACATATCAGCACGGGCCAAAATTCTGGTAGCAGCAGTTTAACAGCAAAGAAAATGAATGACTAGGATGGCTCTCCAACACTGTTTAATTTCTCAGTATGGATGTAACCAGAAGCCACCATTCCTTTCCACATGGTCATGCAACCACAGCAAACAGAATGTCAGTAGTTTGTTAAAACCTGGTAAAAATTCTGACAGGTAATCTTTTTTCTCCTTATGCAACAGAAAAGCTGTGGCATCTTACATGCACACAGGTAGTCATATGGGCTGAAATACATCCATAGATGGGGTTCTTTTGCCATCACGTCTCTGCTCTGGAGAACACAATGCTGTAATCATCATTTTTCTTGATAGGCATTGCCAATACACACTGTAATTTTTAATGCCTTATTAAAAACTGTATCTATTTTCTGCTATGTGAAGGACCTTTATTTCATAAAGATCTGATTTCTCATTTCCTGCATGCTGTCTGATGCTTTATTTCAAAAATATTTAATTTTTTATAATTTTCTTTCTGAAATACCTGTACTTTACTGGATTCTTTTGTTTCTGGAACACTCAGCTGAGATTGTATTTGTATGTTTTATTTTTGTAGTCGATACTGGAAGTCTCTGATCTTTCAGCCTTTTGTAGATTTATTAAGTGTGTTATTGTATATTTAATTAAAGTGCCACTTTACCATAAGTGTAGTTAGAAAATGGGAGAAATGCTTCTATGCTACCTAGACTGGAATTCCTTCTATCTTGATTTTCTTAAAAAATGTTCTTTAGTACAAACTGCAAAATTTTTAGGTAGGTACATCTCTTGGAGAACGCTGATCACTATAGTTCTCCTTGCTGGCTCTCCAAAATGTGACAGAACTCACCAGCCCTGGCACTAATAGCATGCTAACATGATTAGAGACTCTATATCATTTCAGCATGGTGTTAAAGCCAGGACTGCTGTGCTCTGCCATACCAAGAGGGTCCTAAATTAATGACATTAGGAGACAGAAAATTCATTGCTTCTCTTGAGGTTTTGCTCCATTCCTTAACCACCTTCATTGCTAAAAGATGCATCTTGTTTCTAATTTAAATTAATCTGTTTTGACTTTCAGTCATTAGCATTTTTTAGTTTGCTCAAGTATTTCAATGTCTGAAATTCTTCCTGTACTTCAATGCAGTAATCAGATCTTCTTCCAGTGTTTTTCTTTTTTGTTTGTTTGTTTGTTTTTCTATCTATGCACAGTAGCAATTAATGTTAACAATGCACAATAATAATAATTCATTTCATAATTCCATTTTTATTAGGTATATTCTTAAAATAATTTTGAGGCCATTTGTGAAACATTTCTAAAATCTTTTATACATGAGAATTTGAGAGATTTAGAGATGTAGTCGGACAAAAAGTGGTTTATTTTATTACCTATTTTCTTGTTTATAAATAGATTAAATCTATTTTAAAACAAGCAACTGTTTTGGAGATGAGTACAGTACTCATCATCAGTAGTCAAGGTCAGATTATCATCAGAAATATTTCTTCTGTTTTACATACTTGATTTAGAGTCATATCTCTGTGTCTAGGAATAGATGGCCTTTAGACTAGAGCATTGAAGAAGTTTGCATGTAGAATTGTTTATTTGCTGTCAAGAATACCTATTATAGTATTTGTAGAATTGGAACTGGTCTGTATGAGTGGAAAAAAATACAGCGTGCATATGTGTTTACATTGAAGAAAACAAAAAAAGAATACTGACCTCCTAGCTGCAGACTTGGTGAAGTAACCTTAATAATACAGAACACTTTAGAACAGTTACAAAAGCGAAGAAGAGCTTGAGATGAGGAAGTAAATAAAAATGAGGTAAGATACAACATGGTTTTAACAAATACAGAATGAATGAGGCTAATGTGATACTTTCCTAAGAGTAGATAACTGATTTTCCAGACAAGTGAACTGCAGCAGATCTCATCTATCTAGAATACAATGCAGCCTTTGAATGTAGTGCCTCACGAGAGGTTATTAGTTCAACAGCAGTTCTATGTGTGTACATATCTGGATAAAAAAAGACTATGCTGGATGAAGTTGAAAGGGAAACTGTTGGGTTGGAAGGAAGTCATTACATAGAAAATTCTCAAAGATCAATCTTCAGACCATTTTGTTTAATATTGTCATAAATAAAGTGGGCAGAACTAGACACACGCTAGAAAAATTACTAAGGTCACAAAATAACCTTAAAAAAAAAGCAGGAAGAGAATATAATTTGGTAGGAAAACTGAATGACCACAAGAACTGAGAGCAATAGTTTTTTTAGGAAAGAGTATTAATGGACAGAGAATGTAGTCATGAGTTGGGGACTAAAAGTTGTTAAGGTGATGGTTCTTTTCCTATACAAGACAGAACAAAAAATACGGACAAAAGTGGACATGAAAAGAACAAATGCAATCTGAGCAGATTTTGAGCAAAGCATTTCTAGTGGTAGTAAGAGAGGTACCTGTCTCATAAGACCTCTGAGTCTTGGTGTTCAGGACTGAGAAAGATACATTTGCAAAATTAGGAACAGGTGGAAGGAAAGATTGTCAAATGCCAGGAAGCTTTTCCTTGAGGAGAGGCTGGAAAGGAGGCTTGCTTGCTTAGTCTTGCAGAATGGAGATTGAAAAAGGTGTGATTAATCACCAGTGGGCAAAAGGGAGAAGATGTATTTGAGTTAAATTAGTGTTGGCACAAGAACATAAATTAATTTAAATGTGAAATTAAGAGAAACCTGGGGTTTTCATGAACTGTGAATGCTGTGAAAATTTGGAACACACTTCTAGAAGAAAGAAGGCAAAACCTTGATTTGTTTCAGCGGAACTGTAACAATTTATAAAAAAAGATTGTGTTGTAGGTTGTCTTCATTCACAAATGCCTAGAGTTGATGACCCAGGGGGTATTTCGAGCATGGTGTCGTATTTATCACCTTCCATTTTGGTGCTTATTGACCTCATTTGCAGAAGAGCACAAGATCCACCAGGCTTTGCAGCCTATTCTCTGGGGAAGTACTGCAACTCTGATGATGACTGTTAAAATTGGGCTCAAAGTTGGTGACCCAGGCTCCAGCTGGTGACAGGAGGCATGCTGTGGAGCTAGGTTTTAGATGCAAACTTTCAAAGTCCTAGATGCACGTCTTAAGCATACAAATATCCTTTTGCTTACATCTTTGCACTTATGTTTCTTAATAACTCTTAATTTATCTGTCATACATCTTCTTTTCTGGCAGTAATCTAAATGGAAGATAAGAGAGAATGTATTTTGTCTGCTCTTGAGCTGTAATGAAATTCAAAGTACAGATACTACACAAAATTCATACCTGGTTAAGCCAAACAAGGAATTAATTCACCAC
Organism: Gymnorhina tibicen; assembly: GCA_013399875.1. Classification (NCBI taxonomy): domain Eukaryota; kingdom Metazoa; phylum Chordata; class Aves; order Passeriformes; family Artamidae; genus Gymnorhina; species Gymnorhina tibicen. The sequence continues at coordinate 250,898 of VXAZ01006872.1, forward strand.
TTACAGTGGGCAGACAGGTGTTCAGCCATCTCCAGGAGAGCAGGGCTCCATCACACCTAACAGTGACTTGGGAAGACAAACACCATCACTCTGAATGTCTTCCCTTCCTTCTTCTGTTCCCAGTTTTATATGCTGAGAGTGATGCCATATGGTATGGAATATTCTTTAAGTCAGCTGGAGTCAGTTGTCCCAGCTGTGTCCCCTCCCAACTCCTTGTGCATCCCCAGTCTCCTTGCTGTTCAGGTAGCACGAGAAGCAGAAAAGGCCTTGATGCTGTCTAAGTGCTGCTCAGCAATAACAAAATTATCCCTAAATTATAGACACTGTTTTTCAGCACTAATCCAAAACACAGCCTCATACCAGCCACTGTGAAGAAATTTAACCCTGTCCCAACAAAAAACTAGCACAGCACATGAGTATCTCTTTCTGTTTTATAACATACTAACTTCAAAATACTTTGAAGAAGGGTGACTTCCTTACTTTCAAACCCCTTATCTCCTTGGGGCTTGGAAAATTCAGAGAAATACCTTGCATATTATTATTATTAGTTATAGTACTCTATAGGATTTCTATAATATACATACAAATTGTCTTTTTTATTTTGCTGAAAAGTAGAGACTATTTCTAGTAGGAGCTGCATTGTTTCAGCAAGCAGGTTTGATGGAAAACTGCTTTTTTGTGGAAATCTCTTCTGGAGAAATGTTTTTCCACTTTTTGCAGTGCAAATCTGTTCTGGTGTAAAGCAGGGAAATGAAAACTCAAGATATTTTTGAAAATCTTTTACAGTAGTATACTGAGTACCTAGTATGCTTGCAGAGCAATATCTGACAATTTAGAGAAGCTGATATGTCATGACAGAATAAACATACTCATAAAGAACATTAGAAGCATCATTTCTGTCCTTTTAAACATTTCACAAATTTTGTGTTCAAGTATGCAGTCCAAAATATTAACTTGTAAGAATTTTCATTAATTTGGGAGACCTTACCGTAAGCTGAGATGTTTTAAAAAGCATATTGGATTTTTATAGCCAAGTGATGAAAGAGGCTGGCTCTCAAAAAGTACTGCTGTAAAATTAAATTATTTTTCTTATAGGGTAGAAGGCAACAATATTTAAGATCCAATTTGCTTGAAAGATGAAAGCAAAAAAAAGGCTGCAGATTATTGATTTGAATCTAGAAAGAAATTAAATGCCTACTCCTTATATCAAGTTTGATTTGCAAATTTTAAGCTACTATAAAAGGCTATTAAAGTATTTTAGTTTATTTTTAAGGTAATTTTGAATGACTGCTTCTCAGTGAGAGAGATAGCTTTTGAGAGCTGCCATTTTCTTGGTTGGGCATATATCACCTAGCACATAAATATCGGTAATTTGCTTTAGATAAAAAATTTGCTACAAAATCAAGCTGCCATTCAATATTTTTAAAATTTTCTATCACTTTTGTGTGTTTGACTTTTCTAGACTGCAAAAATTCATGCAGAATTATCAGGGAAAAAACCCTCTAAGTTGCATCTCATTGCCAGTTTCATGGTTATTTATGTATTAGAGTCCAGGGACTTGAGAGTACCTAAGGTGCAGTTTTCACTGGTGGAAAGATCTTCAGAACAGATATGTGAGGTAGGGTAGGCTGCTCATGCCATTTAAACTTCACAGACTTCTGCACAAGGTTGACAGGCCTATGGCACATTTTTAGTGTGGCAGCTGAAGGTCAGGAAGGATACCACAAAGAGCTTAAAATTGTTTGTGAGCATAACTGATGCCAAACATTTGCACTTCAGAAAACCACACTTCTGAAGTTTACTTTTCAATCTCACATTTATAAATTATTAGATTATTACATTTACAAAACAATAGATTATTGAGGCTGCTCAGGTGTATTAAGTTCAAATAAACACAGAGATTTAATTTTTGCTTGACTACCCCTTTAAGTTTTACAACACATTGCCACACGTAGAAAACTGAATGTCTTTGGGTTCTGAAGGAAAAGAACAACACAATTGTCAAAACATGTATTTTCCACAGCTATTTTTACTCTGAGAGATAGGGAACAATTTCATTGATAGCTTTAAAAAGAACAACAAAGAATTGACCAGGTCTATGATTTATATTAATTCATATACAATTGTATGAAATTAATGCTCACATTCTAAGCCCTATAAAGTGCTGGCTTGCCTCAAGCACACTGATATTGAAGAGAAGCACAGGTGTCTACTAATACAATGTCTACTAAAATTTTGCAATTTATTCTTGCAAATACTATAATACATTTTATTTTTATACATATTGCCTACAGAGAAATGATTAACACCTCATAACACTGTACTGCTAGTTGAAGTGCAATTTTCTTGCAAATCTGGCAGAATTAATTTTCTTAGAGACATCTAGAATAAGGCTGTGGTCCAAACTCTCATGTCGTAGTCTGAAATGTCACTATTTAGCACTAAAAAAAAAAAAAAAATTAAAAAGACAGATTTTTATCTATGCTGGAAGGGAAAAAAAGGCTTGTTTTCTGGCTAGAAGTCTGATGGGCACAACTTAGCTTGTGTCTATACAACTAAATCCTACTCCCATTCTTCCTTACCAAACCAGTAGGACACCTAAATCAGCAGCTGTGGGAGTGGTCACTAGCCTACGTGGCCCTAAACTTGCCCCTAAACTGTGTGTGTCTGCTGTCTGGGACACACCAGTGCTGTTTGACCTGAGTCAAAATCANACAGTGCTGTGAGCTTCTGTTTCAACTGAAAGCTGTTTGACCTGAGTCAAAATCATGCCTGGGTACAGCTCAGGGATTTAGCAGCAGGGACAACTTGAGCCTTGACTATGTTTATTTTGCTTTTAAAGACAACTGGGGCAGGGGCAGAGAAGGGTAGCTTGTCCTGGAAGCACCTGGGGTTTCCTTTTTAAACTGTGAGCTGTGTGCCAGCTCAGACCCTCATCCTTTGTCCTCACCTACGCTAACGTGCCCACAGTCCTTTCTGGGGCAGATGCCTGTGCCTAGACCTGGACCTCCCTGGTCCTGAACACCGCTTGACTCATTCACTGGACCTGGACTTTCCTCATCTCCATGAACCTATCTGGAGATTACTGGGCTCTTGGTTGACCATCACTGACCTGCTCTGCTCACCTCATTTGGGGGCTGTGGGACAGACCCTGGTGAGTGCTGCAAGCAGCTCTAAAATGTGGGATACCAAATCTGAAAAGGGAAAACTACAGTCCTATTCTCATGGCTGTCACCACTTGCAAAGTAGTCATCGGCATTCTGCAGACAGTCCCAATTTATGTGCTACAGATGTAACGCTGCAGCATGCCAGAGGTGCATTTCAAATCACAGCTTGGGTGATTTGTGTGCAAGTGTGCACAAGTGGTCAAAAAAGGTAGCATTTTCTAAAGCCTTAATCTTATAATTTCATCTGCTAAGTAAATATTTGCATTGTTACATGGTAGTGCTTAGATCCACGACCTAAAATCATTAATTGAAACACTGATCTCGTATCTACCCATTTGCCAGCCTCCCTCTACTTATACACTTGCAATTTCAGCATCCATTTAGAGCATGTACATACTCTGCAATATAACCTCCTCTAACTTTTAGTCTGTCCTCTTCTTATGAATTTCAGAGAAAATAAGGCTGTATATCTCCATCCCTACAAACTGAGAATATAAATTCTCTTTCCTCACAAAATGCAGAAATGGCCATCCTGCCATTGGAATGATATTCTCAGGAAATTCCCTTTTTATCTTCTCCAGATCTGAAACATGGCTTGAAAACTTCCATCAGTTGCGTAAAAAAGTAACAATGGCTGTAAAGGATCACCTTTGTCATTATTGGGCAAGATGAGAATCTTTCAGATAAGGAGGGGTCAAATTATAGGGTTTCTTGAATACAAAGTCCATAATTATAAACTTCTCTTGAATATGTACAGATAGTCACTTCAATGAACATATCTCAGGAGTCATGCTGCAGTGCTGTAACTTTTAGTATATTTGTAACAGGCATGTAAGCATAGAAAGTACTATCATACAGGACGATGTTTTGTGGGCATTCAGCCCAACCTGTTCTCCTAAGAATATTTAGGAGATCTAAATACTTACTGTAATAATACCTCTTTTAAATTAATGCTTTAAGTTTAGGGATAAACCATGAAATTCTGCTTGAATATAATTCATATTCGTACATGTATTTGCATAGGAAAAAATATATTTGTCATATGCCTTACTATGTCTAAATTAAATTCAGTAGCACCAAGTCTCACAAAATAAAAAACCAAAACCACCCAAACACACATTATTTGTAGTCTTAAGGTATCTTCTTTCCAAGTGTATTATTTGAAAATCAGGACAGGTACACATTTCATACAACTGTGTTTTCAGGAAAAATAGAAAGGGAGAGGACAGAAAGAAAGCTTTTAGTGTGACTCCATCCAGGAACTCTTTGAACAATCAATGGCAAAAGTCAAAGGTTGTTTTATTTGCCTTTAAAGTCAATGGAGGAACAAAACTACTATAAAAGTATCCTAAGTTGAGAAGTCAAATATTTATTAACACTGAAAGAAAGACTGAGCTGATTACAGGACTTACAATAGGATTTTAGGTTCCTCTTTCAAATAAAATTTGATCAATATAACCCATCCGAGCAGTCCTCAGTTTATTAGCTTCTTCTGCTTAGGAGGTGTTTGCAGAGTTTAGTTTGTCTTATTGGTTTCTGTTGCAATACTAAGGGCAGAATCTTCTAGAAGTATATTATTTAAAGATTGATTCCTGTTCTTTTTTCACTTCAAATAGCAATCCCTAGTTAAATAAATAGATGGTTTTAAGGCTTTTTTATAACAGACTTCCATAGTTCAGCTCTGGACTTCTAAAATGATTATTAGTCTTGGCCAATCTCTATTTATGATAATAAAATTAATGTGTACTTGCAGATACAACACTGAGAGGGAGGGCTAAGGTAGGAAATTTTAAGCTGTGTTTATAGTTTTTTTCATATGTCTTTTTCCCATAGATTCATGTGGACTTTTAGGATGACATTAAGCATAATTCCACTGACACTGCAATTACACTTTCTAATGAAGTATTGCAATTATGTAAATATATGTGCTCCAATTATGTGATTAGACCAATAGTAATTATGTATATGCATTGCCAATTATAAGTTAAAATTACATTAAAACAAATGTCACTCAATGTAAAGAACAAAAAGAGATTTAGAGATGTAGAAATGTAAAATATGGAAATGCATGTCAAAGGTTATCGCAAGACATTCACTCATATAAATGCACATTGCTCCACCTTATCCACTTGTTTCTTCTGTTTCCCAACCATTGTTGTACCTAGGACTATTTTTGTTGTACTCTTTTTTCACCTGTTCAAAAATACCGACAGTGAAGGGATGCAAGGTGGGGCAATATAGCCATGTGTCTCCCAAGAATTCTCTGTTAGTTAAAGAAAAGAACTAACTCTGTTAGTTAAAGAAAACAAAAACCCCTTATAAGTTTGTTTTGCAATGTGATTTGAAACTGCAGCGTTGGTAATGAATAGGTTAGAAGTGCTCTCGAGGCGAAAGCTGCCTTAGTTACTGAGGGTTGTGAGAGTCAGATCTTGCTGGCTGGAACTGAGCATAGAAAATTCCAGTGATTGATTTATTGCCATCAACACTGAGCATGGATTAAACACATTTTTTCACCTGTTCACAAATTTGATTTGCTTCTCATTGACAAATTTCTGTGCTACCAAATATTTTTCAAGCAGAATACATAGGAGTTTGACTATTTCCCAAGACATGACTGTTTTAAATGCCATGAACTTACGAACTCTGATTGTAAAGGACTATATATGCCTTGCCAGCTCGTCTCCTGAAAGCACGAGAGGACTCTTGATTTATATAGATACTCACTTTATTTAACTAAATGAGGTAGTGTTATTTATTTTTGATCTATAACCACACAAAAATCTTTGAAGTAATATATCTTGCTTTTCAAGGAGTCATGACATGTAGACAGAGGTAGCTTAAGCAGTTCATTCAGATTTAGAAGCTGTAATTTATCAAGTGCAATGTACATAGAGAAATACGCTTGGTGCAGCTAACGCAGTGAACTGAATGTTATCCTCTCCCATTCAGGATCCTTTTAACTAAGGGCATATACAGCTGAAAATTTACAATATTTGGGAGCATCAGCAATTTTTGCATCTGTAATTTGTCACTTTTAGGTGAAAAGAGAAACTAGCACATCCCCAGAGTATTTTCCTATTTAAGACACTGCAGTAGGCACAGCAGAGGCAAGAAGTTTATTTTCTTCATAAACCTGATGCTGCTTTGCAGAGCTGTAATGCCAGGTTGTGGATGAAGAAATACTAGCCACATATAAAATCTTTGTCACAGTTTATTAAGCCTGATAATAAAGCATTATTTTTATTTTCTGTAAGTAATCAATTGCATCAAATGCAATTCATTATGTTTTGTTCTGCATACCATTTTGTATAACAAATCTGATTGTAGGAGATTATTTAAATGTGTAAATCATGTACATATAACCCAATTTCTTGTTTTAGATCTTGGTTAATGCTGCGTGTGATAAGGATTCAGAAGTCTGCAGGGGAGAGGAGGCATAAATTTGGTAGACAATAACTAGTCTGGAAATGGAGATATTCTACAGATTTAAGATAAGAATATGCCCTGTTGATTGTCTGTGGTGCAGAAAGAAACAATAACATGGTGTGGAAAGAAGTTTGGTGTTGGCTAAGGTTTACAAAACCAGATTTTCAGTGGATTAAATCCTGTTTAAAGCTGTTAGGCTGCATGTGATGGTGTGAGGAAGCCCATTTTTGGTCACACAGGGAAACACTGAGTTCAGAAGTATGGGAAAGATGGAAAGTAAATGAACATGGTCCAGATAGACACTGAAATGTTAGGCTGAGAAAGACCTAAGTAGGTCTTTTAAGAAAAAGTAACACATGTTTTAAAATGTAATAATAGTCAGAGTGAAGTAAAAATAAATAAATTTTTTAAAGATCTCTTGAAAAGTTTGTGAGGATTTCACAAACAATGGTATATTTACATATTTTATTAATTCTCAGGAAAAAAACCTTGTAGAACACCCAACAATAGTCTGCCATGTAAAATGAAAGTATTGATTATAAGAATATTCAAAGATAATTCATAAAAATTTTCTAGCTAATTGATATAATTTTATATTTGTCACTGTATAAGAATGTTTGTTATGTCTGTTTATATATAAGGAGTGTCCAAATATATTTTATGGATTCGCATGAAGTAGAATTTTGATATATGAAATCTACAGCTTCTATTAGAAGAAAACAGCATCTTATTTGTATGGTGCTTGAGGGGTCAGAAACATGAGGCTACATTTCATGTGCCTTTTAACTAGGCTCCTTACCAGCTGACATTATTGTTTGATAAATTACCTATATCCATCATTATCAAGCTCTGCCTTAAATTTGGAGGTCAGTGGCCCTTTGCATCATGATTCACAAGACCTGACATCCCCTCATTGTTTGCGGAAATTTCCCTTCTGTTTTGTTGCTGACCCAATCCGTGCTTCCAGTTCTGCTTGCAGTTCTGCCTTACACTATTGTTTTTACTGATCGATCTCCATCTCTCCTTGGTATGTCCCTGAAATATTTCAGCTTGCTCTCCTTGATGTTCTGGGAGCAGTAATGGTTCTTTCTGCACCACTGCAATGTATGCTCATTTGTCTTCTTTGCTGCTCTGATGTCTTCAATGTATATTAGCCACACAGAATCTCAAAGGACTCTGATAACTTCACATTTGCTGCCTTGAGGATCCAGCTTTCACGGTTATACCTAGCAATAGATCAAATTGTCAGTGAGTACGCAAGCTTGACCTTTATGAACAGGTCTCCAACCTGCCCTTTTCTCTCAGAATACCTTTTAATTTAACATCTGCTGAATATGGCACAGCCAATCTTACCCAGATGACACCTTGTTCAGATGTTGCTGTATATATGCATAACGAAGACTAGGTAGTTCCTATACTTTTCCCCTTCCCTCACACTTTGTTTTAATCTAAGTGATCCAATGTCTTCTTTTCTTATCCTTTATTTCTATGTCTGTGCTTCAGTGAAAGAGTCACACCCACTTTTTTTCATCAATTTATTTCTGTGGCTATATCCTAGAATTACCGCAAATTCAACTTTAATTTGAAATAGACTAAAACTTTGAACCTAGATTGAAAACTCTTCACTGAAATTTCTTTTTCCAAGTATACTTCTGAAGTCTCTAGTTTAGAGAGATCAGAGAATTAAACTCGTGACGTGATTCTTTCTCATTTGGAAGTTCCCAAGTTTTTATTAAATTACTTATATTTGCTTTCAGAAACAGATTTTGTTTCCAGAAAAATTAGTGAAATAATGAAAAAAAAGTTCAGTACAGTCGATTGGCTAATAGATCATACTTTTTCAGGAGACTGATAAAAAAGTGGACTTCAGTGTGATGAGTGCAGGAATTTGTCGTTATGTAATATGTCTATCCACGACTTGGAGGAGCTAACGGAGTGCTTGCTCCTCCAGTTTAGAGGTGGCATTACAAAGCAGGGGGACAGCTGATGTACTGAGGACTTCCTGCCTTTCAGAGAGTGGTGGAGAGGCTGGAGGAATGGGCTGACAGAAACCCCACACAATTCAATGAGGACTGGGAGTCCTGGTGGCTGTGAACTGAGCCTGAGACAGAAGTAAAACCCGGCAACAGGGAAGCCAAGATTGTCCTGGATTCTGTTAGCAGAAGCATAGCCAGGAGATCAGGATCAAGTGATTAGGTCCCCTTGCTCAGCACTTGTCAAACCATTTCTAGGAAACTACATGCAATGTTGGACTCCCACTTCAATAAACTCCTTGATAAACTGCAGTGAGTTCAGTGAGGGGCCATCAAGATGGTCAAGGGGAACTGGAGCACTTGCTCTCTGAGAAGAGACTGAGGGAGCTGGGCTCATGAAGCTGGGAGCAGGGAGGGCTTTGGGGAGGCCCAGCAGCAGCATCAGCACTTGCAGGGAGGTGACTGAACAGTTGGAGGCTGTTCACACAGCAGTATGTGGCAGGGTACAATAGACATCAGGCCTAAGATGAAACAAGAGAGGTTCAGGCTGAAGATAAGGAGAAACTCTTTCACCATGAGAACAGCCAAACAGTGGGCAGGTTGCCCAAAGAGGTTGTGCAGTTTCCATCCTTGGAGATTTTCCAAGACATACTTGGATAAAGCTCTGAGCAACCAAGTCTGATTGCAAAGCTGACTTTGCTTTCAGCATGAAGCTGGGCTAGAGACATTCTTAGATCCCTTCTAAAGAAAATTATCCTGCAATTCAGTGATGTGTATAATTTCAACCCGCTGTCATAGATTCACTTCGTAGTACTGCAGCAGAGTAGGAAAAGGAAACAATTGAAAAAACTTACTAAAAACTATGTGAGCAGAGCTCTGATGCATCCATGAGCTGTCTGACAATGCTAAAACTGTGCATCAGCACATCCAGCTGCAATCTGTAGATCACTCCTTAAGGTATGTAAGGTATTGCTTGTTGTGATCTTCCTCTCTTAATTTTTGGCATCTCTCCCCTAAGAGATACTGTACCTCTGAGACTGCTTTTTGTTTTAACAGACACTTTTGATAACCTCTTTCTTTATCTAAAGTGGAAGATTTAAAGATCACAATCACACATCCACAGAACATAATTTTGAATTATTTGAAAAGAATCAGCTTGGAGGTTTTTGGATGGTTTTTGTGCTTTCTAAGGAATATTTTCAGATCTTTATTAATTATTGTGCAAATTTATTTATTAATTATTATGTAAGTATACTTTATATAATATTTTTTCTAGTGCTTGTATAAGCTTGTATTCCTTATCCTTGAAGCTTACTGTCTCATGCAATATTCTCTTCCACTCTTTTCCTGTGTCTGCATTGCACATCCTGACTGCTTGAAGAACATAGTCGCAGCTGCTTTATCTGCTTAGGCTCAAGAAGCCAAGCTCTTTTAGTCCATCTTGTATTACAGACGTTATATTCTGTGTTTATCTCAGCAGTCCTTGTTTTATTACTTTTATTTGTACAAAGGGTTCTTCAATATTTGTGATCAAATGTGTGCAACATTAGAGTACTTTTTATCCATTCATTGTAGAATAACACTATTACTTTCTTGGTATGACAAGAAATAAATCACTTGATGCAACATAGCAAAAAGTGTCTTTTTTCGTGGGTGCTTTCAGTGATTAATTCATGCACTCATGTCTGCTATTCCTTCTGCCTTTGCACCTGATTGAATTCCCTACTTTACACAGAAGTTTTATCTCTGTTCCCTAATGCACAATAGTGCATTTCTCACATTTTTATTATATTAGTTCTCAACATCAGATTTATCTCTGGATGATACTTAACTGTCCTCTCTAATTACATTGTAGGTTATCAATGCATTTCATAAGTACATTTGCCTTTTTATGCAAAGATAAAAAATGATAAAATTAAGTATGCTAAGTCCTAAAAATAGTTCTTTAGCACTTTAACTGACAACTGTTTCATTTCAGTTCTTATAAATAGTTTTCCTGTATCCTACTCTTCACTCACTTTACATTTCTTTTGCAGGAGTTCCTTTATCTTCATTAAATTTCTGTTTCTTGCACTTTTACATCTAACTGATATTTTTCAGGTCCCACATGATGTTTTATGAAAATCCAAATATGTGAGAGCTACCTTTTTGAAATCTAAATTTATACAACGATCAATTATATTCTCAGAGGAAGATATACAACTGCTCAAAGGTAATTTATTACTTTGCTTCTTTTTTTCAATTTAGCTATTTTAGAATTGTTGGTGTTAATGAAACCCTTGTATGAACTGTGCAATCTCTGGCTTTGGTAACTGAACTAGATGGTGTTTAAATCTGCAAGGGCATATGTAAAAGCTTTCAGTGGACTCTATCGATTTTTGGTTTGACCAGGTTAACATCTGTTTTACCTTGGCCGTAGTACACTCTTAGGAAATGTGACTTAAAGAGTACTACCTCCAGTTTTATTGCTTAATTTTCTGATCTAGAAAATTCAGAAGAGCTAGATTGCTCTTTGCCCTTCATTGCTGAGCATGTTGGAATATGGTAAAAAAGCAAAGCAATGTCAGGAACAATTGTAATACCTGTACTTTTTGGACAAAATGTTCTCTTCTGTATTTCAGCTAGTCATGAAGGTTGTATGTAAAAAGGTGGTGCAGGTGGAAATTGTGAGGTATTCCTTTTTGCCAAGGCCTGAATGTGGGAAGAGATAAGTTTGTCAAGTGTTCCTGGAGGCACAAATCTTGTTGGCCCATGCTAGCCTGCAAACAAGATTCAGAGCTTAGACAGGTTTTGGTCAAAGCAACATTATCTTCTGGCAATGAATATAATCTCACATGCAAAAAATACACCCTGTTTAAGATGGGTTTTAATGCGGGAAAGCTTTTTCCAGACATCAGAAGCTAAATTAATTTATTAAAACATTTTACAAATTCTCCTTAAAATGAGTAATAAAGGACTTGTGGGATGAAAAAGATCTGCAGAAAACCAGATCTATCACAGCGGAAATTAAGGAGTTAAGAGATGCCACATTCCTTCTGAGAGCAACTGTGTAATACTTACTGTTTGCACTCAGTGTCTGTTTAACTCTTAACTCATCATTCATCTCCCTGACTCTTTTTTTCAGCTATTTACTTTGATATGGCAATAATGGACCCCTTTGTGGTACTGATGTGTGCACTCACCCATACATAGCAAATTAACAGAGGATCTTTCTTCTTGCCAGTTAAGTTCAAGTAGCCCACTTAGAGTCTTGGAATGAGTGTCCTTCCTGACCTTCAGGCCAGGTTGTTTTTAGAAAATGATTTAACTAGACTGGACACTAGACTAAGATGGCAGAGTCTTGTTTACTGTCCAGCTGATAGACTAAGCCTATGATAATTAAAAAAAAAAAAGCTGTACTAATTGGTGACTCAGAGACCATTGGACCAGTAATAATATACTACATGTTGGAAACTTTTCTTCTTTTCTTAAAGGGCAATTTAGCCCAAATTTTCTCTAATACTGTTGAAACCAAGTGCTTCAAGCAACATAAATAAATTTAGGAACAGAATATTTTACTGCAAAAATTCAGCTGCTTCTGTATGCTTTATTTCTTCATTCATTTTGAGGATAAAGAAAGAAAATAAACAGAAAGGAAAATTTTAATAAAGGTATTCTGACTGTTCAAATTGAATATACAAGCAAAATAAATCTTAATGTTTTAAACTCTAGATCGTTTTCTCAAGCATGTGTTTTGACAACTGTTTAAAATACTATTTATGAAGCCTAACAATATTTAACATGTTATTTTAACCAACTTATCTACATTTTGTTTCAAAAGCAGCTTAGAAGTAAAACCAAGACTATATACTTTGCTGAACTGCAGATATTCTACACAGAATCAATTAATGAACTAGGATCTAATGTGTGTTTCCATATGTAACTGATAGTATATTTTGAAAGTTAACCAAGGAAATCATATTCCCTTTACCCCAAGAATTTTTAGAAAGATTAATTAAAACCCATTCAGTCAGTTGAAAAAGAAGTTAGCATAGTCTAAGTCGTGTGGTACAGTATAACACTACAGAACAGATGACAGTATTGATATCAGTGTTTGTATATTGTACTTTTCTGAATCAACACCAGCTCATATTGGTAACTGTGTTTGTCTTGCAGTCTGTAGTATGATAATTATATGAAAGAATGAATTAACAAACATAAACAAGACAAGAGATAACACAGATCTGTGTGTCTATAATTCCACCCACAGTCAACAATGATTATACCACAGGCTGACATTCACTATCAAAGCAAAACCATCTGAAGTTTTCTGTTTAGCAGTCCACAGTGAATCTAAGAGGACATTTTCAATTGTTTATTTTTAAATTTGCGATTGTACATTTGATGTATGCACTTAAACAGTGTCAGTGAAAAACTATCTCCCAACATCTACTGAGTTTCCTACTCCATTTGCAGAAAGCAGTGGTGGTAATCATCTTAATATCTTAGACATTCAGTGTGGATGCCTGTCTGTATGGGACCTGTCTTAACTGATGACAGATGAAGCCAAATGGATTTCTTAGTCTAATATTGTCAAATTAGATGAGGTGAAATTCACATTTCAGGCTGAGTCTGCCATTTCCCTATGCTCTGGGAATTGAACTATGGTCCTTCAAGGTGGCATAAATGATTTTAGACTTAGCAAAATGAAAATGAGATTGTAGCTTGTGTTTGAGCATGGAAGTGGATGTGTAACACTCTACAGACACCAGGTTTCATAAGGAAAACTTAAAGTTAATAATATGAATATGTGTGAAATTGAAAAACCTACATAAATACAGTGGATGAATCAATTCAAGAATAAACCTAACAGTATTGAGTAGTTTCTTAATGATATGTGCCTAAACCCTACCAAGATCCACAACCTTGCCTTTCTATTATCTATATCCACAAGAGGTTAATTTAAGGATTACCTGAGCTGGGAACTGGACTCTGCTCAAACAAATTGCACCTAAAGCTGTTGCTGCCCTTCAGAGACAAGTGTAGGAAGGAACCTGATCTAATAGTTTCCTTTTCCCACAGAGTTTCTGCCTAGTTGATACAATCAGTCCCAGGAACAGGAGTTGTAGTGTCATTTGTGTTTATCCCTGCTTGGACATGCACAGGGAGAAAACTCTGATTTCTGCCACATGTTCTGTGGCTCCCCAGAGAAGAAGCAGTGAACAGAGCTTGCTGTAGGCAGTGTTTAACAGTAGTACAGAAGCTACAATTTCAAGTTTTATTGAGCTAGGCTATTCTGCTTACAGAATAGCTTTGCCTTTGCCCCAAGGAAAGGTCAACTCTGTATAAACCACACTCTACTTTTACTGGTTGAGACAATGTGCACAATCTCTTCCAGAATTTCATCCTCACTTGCAGAATTTTTCTTACACCAGGGTCCATCTTGCAATTCAGATGGTTATTTAAGCATACACAAAGGAGACATCTGCACGTGAGCAGCTGTTATACTCAGTGAAAATCTAGTCAATAGAGTCTGTAGAGTTCGGGGACTTAGCTGAGCATGTGTAAGTGTCAAGTTTTGGCTAAGATGAACAGCTCTCTAAGTTCCATTGAATGTGGTGGTAGTCTAGCTACCCAGCTGAGGTGTGGATGCCTGTTTTTCATCACAGAAATGTAAGTATGTGAAGCAGAAGCTGATTCTTAGCCCTTTGTATCTTACATAAGTCCACATTTCTGAAAATTTCTGAACCACGTATTCTATCCAAAGTAACCACAAGGAATAATTTCTTTCCAGTATTTCTCCCATTATTTTTGGACAGCTGCAATTTTTAGTTTACTTTTTTCTAACCTAAATAACCTCAGATTGCTTAGCATCTCCACATATTTTCTAGAGTTCTGATTGTTCCCATTGCTCTCTTCTGGAGCGTATCCAACATCTTTTCACCTTTCTTGAAGTGCATTGACTAAACCAGATAAAGTACTTCATCTGAGGCTTGACTGTGGAAAGAGTTTTAAGTGTATGTCAGTCCTATTTATTCAGCCTAGTATGACAAATGAAATGCTTTGAAATTAGTTCCATGAATACTTTATTCCCCATGAAGTAAAATCACTTCAGTTGAAGTATCTTACTTGCTGACATGCATTTCAATTTATTGTATAATCTCTATTAATTACTTTCCTTTGAGACTGGTGATTCAAGTTGTGAGTCCTTGGGTGTGGCCAGAAATCTGAGCTAGATCTCCAAAGGTATCGAACAACTGGACAGGAGAAGAACAAGCTTCTTTTCTGGCCGTGTTGAAATAGGAAGGATAGGCTCTTCCTCCTACAATTTGAGCTGAATACCTTGGCCAGAAGGAGAACTTGCCATTCCGCTAAATAAGACACTTAATCCAAAGAAACATGTGAAAGTGAACACATGCTCCCAACACTCCCTAGCATCGATCACTTCCTATCATCTTAGGCACCTCCCTGTACATCACCCAGATGAGAACTTCACTGTTACTTAATAAATAAGAACTAAAATGAGAAATATCAGTACACCTGAATCTAAATTGTGTGTCTGGGCCTTGTATCTCTTACTGAATCAAATATTTTTCTTTAATATTATACACTTTTTAGGTATTTTAGTAGTCAAGGGAAAATTCAATTAAGAAAGGGTTGGCCTGCTGTCATGCTAGCAGTCTTCTGTCTGAGAATTAAGACTGCTACCAAATCTGTTTTCAGCAGCTCACATGCCATGTCTTGGATGTGATGACCATGCTCTTCTCAGGGTATCTTTAGTCAAATCCTTCAGGCTGTAGCACTGATTTCTATCTAACCAGAAATATCCATTTGGTGTCCCGTTTTGGTTCTATTTAGTGCTCCATGATGCCTTTGCATATATGGAAATATGAAAGGAATAGAGAAGCAAAACCAGAGTCTATATGCAAAATTAACATTAGAATGAGAAATACACAGTAAACAAAATTCAGGCTGAAGACATTGCTCCATCTATACATCAGCTTTCCTATGTCAAATATAGGAAGTGATTTTCTCTTGGATGGCATTATATCTCCTGTGAAATATACAGGCATAATATTTACTTTGAAAAGTGAATACCTTTATCATAGAGGAAGTTCCATAAAACCTTTGAAAGTCTTTCATGGTTATAATGGAATCGAGAATGCATTTAGTGTAACCAATGACAAGCAATTTAGTAATTAAAATATAGCTTCAACAAATGGAATGATACAATGCTAACAAGTTTAAAAAGCCTGAGCCATTTTTCATATGCAGAAACGTGAAAAATAATTTCTAATCTACAAAATGCTTGAAGCCTGTATTTATAGAAAAATGAGGAATGATGGGTATGTATTTGCAAATATGTATCTAATCTCTTACAGTGCAGACTCTGCAGTCTTGCTGTAAAAAAAACCCCATTCTTTTGATCCTGAATATGAAGAATTTTTCTTCACATTCATTATTGGAAGAATATGTGCATACATATAATTGTCCATGTATACATAACAGATATAAAGTGATCTACACCCATTTTCAATACTGTCATCAACATGCATTTGAGTTCTATGTTTTGGGGTTTCACTCTTTGTGGTTTAAATACCATATTCATTAGTATGCAAATAATCAGCACAAAACTTCTGTTTTTCTTGAGACTTGCCTGAGGGGGCAGAAATTTTAAGTGTTAAAGGGGTTTTACTGAGTCCTTTTTAAGAAAATGATGGCAGAAGAGGTGGATTGTGAAAGTGGATAGTGCTGACCCATGGCACAAATGTCAAAAGAGCTCAAAATTCCATCCATGTTGTTTCTGTGGGAATTGCAGATGTAAGGAATAAAGCAAGTGGAATCTAAAAGGAAGAAAATAAGGAAGGTGGGTGGAAATTCTAAAGGTCTATCTGGTGCTATTGTTTGCAATATTTAAGCTACTGAACAACCACCATGTTATTAGTTTCTCCATCCCATTAGGGGCTCAGAGTAGCCTGGTCTAGTAGAAGGTTCCCTGCCCATGGCAGGTGGCTTAGAGCTACATGATCTTTAAGGCGTCTTTCAACTGTAACCATTCCATGATTCTATGATTCTACTGTTTTAGCATCATGCCTAGAGATCTTCCCCACTGGGGAAAATGTAGTAAGAAAAATTAATAACATGTTGGCGATAGCTTGTCAACATAAAAACTAGATTCCTGTCAAATATTTCTGCTGCATGTACATTAGCATTAAGTGCCACTTAAATAGAAAATGAAAAACATTCCCTTCTGTTTCAATAGGTTAGAGTATTGAAGTTAGCTTGTTCTTAAGATATATTTCTTGTATGAGAACTTTGGTGAATAGTCCTTTCCTGTGGTCTGCTTTAATTATTTTAAACCGTTAAAAGCTGTGCTTGCTCATTTCAAGTTTCTCAAGGGGAAAAAAAAATCAATGGCTGCCTTGAAACGCATTTAAATTTAGAATTTTCGCTGAAATTCATAAATCAGATATGAGTCAGCGTAAAGGTTGTTAATTACAAAGGCTGATAGTTGATCTTAGTTGATGGGATCTCTGTCTTCACATAGTCATATGCCACTTCTAGGAAAGGGAAAGTATCTGAAAACAGAGCTGTGTGCTAAAGGACTCAAGATTGTCATATAAATAAGGACAGGTAATTTACAAATTATTTATTTCTGACCTTCCTGATTCTAGGAACCAGTACCAGAGCTCCCAGTTTAATAACATGGGTTTATAAGAAGTAAATAGCTGCTTTGTACCACTCTTCCATCATTTACATTTTGTCCTATAACAACAACTTCTGTTTGCAGGTATCTCTGGATACAACTAGACTTCATAGCAGGTCAGATTCTCAACTGGATCCTGATTCCTGGTTCTCCAGGTGTGAGACAGGGCTTCACAATGGTTTCTTTCCAATATTAATTTTCTATGGAAATCAGTGCACAGAGCAATGAAGGGTGTGTGACTGTGGCTATGTATTTTAGATTTTGTCCTGTTACACTTTGGGATGAAACCAACATACATACTGGGATTCAGAAGCGGAGTCTCAGCATTTTAGTAGTTTAAATGCAACTCTTTCCACATGTGCAGGTCCCCTGACTTCTGTCTCTTTTTGTTTTATGATCAAAACCCACTCTCATTAGTATTAGGTTAGTTTTTCAACTCTCCCATCCTCGCCTGGAAATGTTTTATTATTTTTACAAGGCAAAAGTTTTTCAGCCGTTATGATTGAAGACCTTTCCTTAGTTATTAAGCAGCATCTGTTTTAGCAGCATTACTGTAGTTTCAGCATAAATTTATTTTCTTCACTATCACTGGGCAACATTTTGCATATTTATTGAATCATGGGCAAAATGAAACTAAATATGCTTAAGAAAGATCATAAAACCAATCAGGAACAAAGATTTCTAATAATGAAATGGAGTGCATTCAATGAATTAGAAAATTAAAAGGATCTTATGCTCCAAAAGTCACCAGAAGCATATTATGGCTCTAATCCAACAAATATTTGTGCACATATCTAACTTTTCTCATGTGAATAAGATTAATAACATATCTAATTAGGATTTGTAATTCAGGAATCTCTGGGAAAGAACTCTTAAGAGACAAGGCAGACAAAAATGCTAGTAATGTTTTCTGGGAGATCACAATCTTTTTCTCCTTTATACTTATATTCACCTAACCAGATACACTGTGAAGATTATACTTTGCTTAAACTCTGTTGAAAGATTGTCTTGACTCAATAATACAATTTCTTTCTTCCTTATAATTTCCATTTTTAGATCTCAGTTTTCTGTTTTTGTCATGGAGAGCTTCTAAGATCTATGCAAAATACTTGCGTAATTTAATTATATGGACATTTTTCACTACGTTTGATAAATTCCACAAAATGAAATTCTCTGTTCTTATTTAAAGTATTACAGAGGAAAAAATACTAGAAATTATGGTGTTACAGTTCAAAGTGTATATTTATGTTTTATAATTCTTAATTCAAACTAAACTCAAATACCCTCTTAGAATATATACTTCTGCAAACAGCAAGTATTATGCAAGAATTACTGGATAAAATTCAATCTTTATGCTGTATAAAAAAGTCAGACTAGATGACTGAATGGTCCATAAAGTTTTAAGAATTTGCATTTACTTATTTATTTATTCAGCAAATATCTGTATTTTTGTTCTAGTTGGTCAAGGCTGATAAGCAACTTGTGTTCCTATCTTGGGAAGCCATCTCAGTACAACCTCAAAGGAAGATTTTTGACTGTTTCTCTGAAGAGTACCATAGACTGAACAGAATGGTGTATTTTCAGTTATCTTTATATCATTCAAGTAGTTGAAAATTATTATTTGTTTCCAAGGTCTCTCAGCTAATGCTGTTTCAAAGGCATTTCAGCTCAGAGATCACAGCTGAAATTTTCTTTTACAGGATTCTGATAATAAAGTTTATCCATAATTGTAGAAATGGAGTTATACAAATCAGTAACAAATTCTACATCTGACCACTAAGAATATGTAGGGCTTTTTCAAATCAAGGATATAGATTTTTTTCATGTACACATGAAGACTCCTTTCTAGGAAAATTTAGCATGCTTTGCATGAAATATAGGGCCATGAATAATCAGAACACAGTCTCTAAAAAAAACACCCAACGTCAAAAAACCAAACAAAGTAATGTTTCTAAAACCAGACCCTTAAGATGGCAATTTGACATGCTAGCCAGCTAAGAGAAGCCAGGGACTCTGCCAGCTGCGCATTTGACTGCCACTATGTATGTGCAATTTTTGCTTGCTTTGTGTGAATAGCTTCATCCTCTTTAGGCTTTTCCTAACACATCATCTGGTGAAAAGCTAACCAAAGCGGACTTTCTTCAAGGTATAGTTTAACTGGGTAGTTCTAGGGATCAAGGAACACAAGTATCATGGAACACAAATGGCTGATGCTAAAGTCTTCTCTTTTGCAGTTGAGAGATTGTTTGAGAATATAACCTGATATGATTTTGGGGTAACCCTGCCTATCAAGCATTTTTATGAGTGTGAAAAGTTGTATTTGTGTGGAGGAAACTGTCTGTATTCAGAAAAATAGTGGGTATGCACTGAAATGAGGGATGGGGTGACATAAGAATGGAAAAGGTGCATCAGTTCTGGAAGCTGATCTTCATCCCAAGTAAGAAAGTGAACTATGACATTATTTTTTGCTTAATAATTCCCTATATTCTGCATTTGATCCTTAGCTTGTGTGAAATTATTTATTCCTGTTGAATAAAGTGAAGCTATGCCAAACTAATCCATCTGAGAATCTGGCTGCCCTGTGCTCGTCTGTGTAGGAAAGGTGGTGTGACATGGGTTTCACCCGTAGGGTTTAAATGTCTGGCTTCATTTGTTGGGTTCCTGTAACATACATATGCCTTAAAGTAACCTCTCGCTCTTAGTGAATTATGCTGCACTCTTGTTTGGGGTCTTTTGAAGTTTGGTTTTGAATAAAAAAAAATCATACTCAAAAATAATTCTGAAATATAATTTGAAAATCTTGATTTCAGGTTCTTGATATTTATTATAGTAGTCAGTGTACATATAAGTTCAACCATCTATGAAGACAAAAAAAAGGGACAATAATTTTGTATAACAATCTTGGGTTTATGTACTTTTAGTGACACATCATATTTATTGTCAGGTCAGCTAAAAGAAGACTGAAGATGCAATATATCTAATTTAGAGAAATGTCTAGGATGAAATACCATGCTGTGTTACTGAACATTATATTCAACTGACTGCTTAAGGTGCAGCTTGATAATTTGCCAGTGACACTTTAATTTCTTCATCAGTGTACTTTTGAATAATTTTTAGCCAGTATAACGCATTTATTCTGTGTTTAACATGATCATTGCTATTTTTCAGCAGATATAATTTTAAATTATGTACAGTCACAACACATCCTCTGTCTTTCTTCATATGTGAGAATTTCAGCAGAAATATTCACTGTAATGGTCAGACGTTTTATAATAACAAATGATAGCATTGCTTAAGAGAAATTTGATATCAATAAAAAATCTTTTTAAATTCTTATAGTTTGCATTATGATACTGTTTTGTAATGTAAATAATTCGATTTTTACTTGCATTAAGATGTGAGATGATTTAGAGAATCATACAGAAATTTCCTAGTATCAGGCTTTATCCATTTATCACCTAAAGAACAGCATCTTTTCTATTTTTTCAGTAATGACATGTCAGCAGTTAATTCAAATACGTGGTGGCTTATGAAATCCTAGATAATTGATGTAAATCTGATGTGTACCAATAGGCATTTAATTTATTTTACGGAGGATGCTAAAAGAAACAAAAGAAAGCATCAAATCAGGAAATGCTATAATGTAGGTTTTCTGAAAGGAGTTCATTGTTCTTGTATGTTTGCTATAAGATACAATTTTTAATTATGCAATAGTTAGGAATTCTTAGAAAATCTGCATTATACTCAATTCTCATAAAAAAAAAAGGAATTTGTGTTGTGAATCTGCTAGCAGTTTGTACCCTGTTATCTGATGCAATATAAAATAATTTTTTTCCTTGAAACGTACATGCACACACACACATGCACACAGACATATATATATAATTTGTACATATATGCAGAACTGTGCAATATAAAGCTCACATGACAGGAGTCTGTCAGGAAAAAATAGTTGGAATTACAAAATCAAGAAAGAGGTATAAGATTCCTTTATTTGATATGCTGTGGAGAAAGAAAAGGAATCAAATTTTAAGCAACTGCAATAAAAGTCTTCTAATTAGATGGAAAATCTAAAGTTGAGCAACTACTCTGTTACCTCACCACTGATTTGCAAAACCGTCTTCCAATAAGGAGTACAACATACTCAAAATTGTAACATTTCACTATTTTAAATTGTTTCAAAATAACTGAGAAGAAAAGTCAAGAAAATGCCTCCTGGTAATAAAAAGATACCTAGGTCTCACTTTTTTCTGAACAAAATGCTAATACTTTCTTTGCAGAATGGCTTTCTGATTCTATTTCCTAAATGTTGTGTCACATACTAACATATGTGCTTAAAATACCAAAGTGCACTTTTTTTTCCATTTCATCATGTGTCTTTTTTGCCATCACTTCATAAAAGGAATTAATTTTCAAACAGAACTGTGGAACTGTGCAATCAATCAAAAAATTTGTCTCCTTTGCTATGGGTTTGTGTAAATTTAAATAGTGTTAATAATGACTTGGTAATATACATTGCTCGGTGTTAAAGACCAAATTCTGGGGCCCCATCACAACAATGATGGGTGTTTGTTGGAGTGAGTCCAGAAGTGGCCACAAAGATTCTCAGAGGGCTGGAGCACGTCTCCTCCTATGGAGACAGGCTGAGAGAGTTGGAATTGCTCATTCTGGAGTAGAGAAGGCTCAAGGGAGACCTTTCAGTACGTAAAGGGGCTACAGGAGAGTTGGAGAGGGACTATTTACATGGGCATGTAGAGTTAAGACAAGGCAGAATGGCTTAAAACTGAAAGAGGGTGGGTTTAGATTAGATGTTAGGAAGGAATTCTTCACTATGTTGTTGGTGGGACACTGGAACAGGTTGTCCAGAGAAGCTGTGGATGCCCCATCCCTAGAAGCATTTGAGGCCAGGTTGGACAGGGCCTTATCAGCCTGGTCTAGTGAAGCAGGAGGTTTGGAACTAGATGACCTTTCAGGTGCTTTCCAACCTAAACCATTCTATAATTCTATGAAATTCACTTTGTTTATTTTGAAACCAGAGTAGATATATAGATTTCAGAAAAGTTTATTCATATTTATGAAAGTATAAATGAAAGTATTTTTCCCAGACTGCTGAAAGCCTTGGGAGACTGACTAGAAACTTAATGATGGTAGGATTTGGTGAACTCTGTGAAAAAAACAATTTGCAATTCAGACACTTGTAATGGAACAGGAAGGAGGTATAACAGATGAAAATAAATTTGATGGTTTCTGTGGCAGGAGGAGGTACCAAATAAGATAGCTAGTGCATTCTGCTGACAAAAAAAGAACAGTTCTGCAGAAATGTCATATTGAGATCAATGTGACCATTTTAATAT
Source organism: Gymnorhina tibicen (assembly GCA_013399875.1). Lineage (NCBI taxonomy): Eukaryota > Metazoa > Chordata > Aves > Passeriformes > Artamidae > Gymnorhina > Gymnorhina tibicen. Next base: position 273,504 of record VXAZ01006872.1, read on the forward strand.
CAGCGTTTCTGTGTACTTAGCACATTATAAATAATTGCATATGGTAATCTTTGCTTCTATGTGTACCTCAGTGCTGTAGTAGTGCCATCTAATGTTCTAATTAATCTGCAATATCTCCCAAGTCAGACTTTCAACAGCAACAAAAAAATGCTTCCAGGAATGATGAAGTTGGCCTTAGTCCAGCTGATACTGTGGCTGCTGCTCAAATAATCTCTTGTCTTTTATGGCAACATAATCAAGTTAAGAAAATCTGGACAAGATATTTGGAGTCAATCAAGTGCTTTATTTTACTTTAAAATGCTGAACAGGTGCAAGTGGGATACATTCAAAATGGTCATTAGGCAAGACTTGCTTTGAGGGAGGTGGAGCCAACATCTGTGCTTATTTTCACAGATACAAAAGAGCAGGTCTCCTAAGGAAATGTGAGCAGGATCCAAATGGATGAAGCAGCAGGACTGAATAAAGCATTCTGATTTAAGACTTTCTCTGCTTATACTAAGTAGCATTTGAAAAAAATCGTGATCAATCTTTTTCTTCTCTTGGGGCAGAGAAGGAGGAGTCTGATTTAATTAAGAAGGACATTAACTCCAAGCTCCTACCTAATCAAATATTAGCTATTATTACAAGCAAATATTAATATTATTAATACATGGCAATTCAGAGATCTCTATAGTGATTTAAATTTTTCCCCCTATAGCTGCATGGATCTTTCTCACAGTGCTTTTTGTTTTTACTAAAAACCCTGGTCTTAGTTTACCTTTCAGATATTCTGTGTTTTAATGACTGGCTGATAGGACCCTCCTGCAATAGATATCTTTATTGCCTCATTTTATATGAAAAGAAAATGAAAAAGAATTTTGTGTAACTGAAGTAGAAACAGGTTCTTAAATCATAATGTGGTAGTTTATATTACCAGTCAAATATCTAGAAGAAAGCTGGTTTGTATTTTTGACTCTCTTGTTGATTCTAAGAATGAAATATCATTTCATGTATTGCAATTGTGTTTTCTTATGACCTTCCTCATTTTGCAGTTTGAATGGTACCCTGTATGGAGTTTATCTGTTATTATTTTAAAAATTATTTATTTATTATGGTGTTGGTTTTGGTGTATTGCTAACATCTGCCCTTACACTCCTGTTCTGGCACTGCTGTGAGAGCTGCAGTGATGTGTGGTTAGATGAGAACACACAGGAGAGCCAAGCATAGATGGAACTACATTAATACTGGAAAATCTGGTAAGGAGCATGTCTACGCCTGCTTCTATTAGTGTGTTGTATACAATATAAAAGCACAGGCAACTGTTTCGAGGTGATATGATAGTGTTGCATATTTTCAGTCTCTGACACCATCTCACAGAAATAGTAATCAAAAATCCTTTTTGCTGTCCTTAGTAGGCCAGCACAGAACAGTGGTTTATTTGGAACTTCCCAATCATAAAATCCATCCTTTTAGCATTCAGGAGACTATGTGCAATACAGTCAAAGACTGTCAGCACTTGAAGTCGCTCTGAAATTTGATCATAGTCTTGAAAAGGTGGCTCCCTTGTCAAATTGTTCCTTCATGCTGCCAAGATTTTACTTGAACTGTACTTTCTGTCAGTAAGTTTTGTTCTAGGTTGAACATAGTATTCTAGTTTTGAGTGCATTTTTTGGCTTGGTTCTTTAACACTGACACAGATAAAAATTCCATTTCCAAGTGTCTTCATCATAGTAACTGAGGACAATCTTAGTATTATTAAATTTTCTTTTTGTGCATCTTTTATGCTTTAGACACCTACATAAACTTTTATGCCACTTCCCTTTCAGATTAGATATACCCTCATTCTTCTTTATGGTTTTGTTAAAAGATATAGCATATACATTTAACACTTGTCTCTGGGAAAGATGCATATTGTCACTGTTATAAATATGAGAGGAATTCCAGCAGAATTTTTCCTATTAAAATTCTTTGGTCCAGAAATATATTTTCGCAAGTAGCCAAAATAGCCCAGGTGTGACATTTGGGATGGGCTACGAAGTTCACCTATTTGTATATGGATATGAAAAAATATGCTGAAGGCTGTTATTTCAGAACTACTACTCACTATTTTTGTTTTTTAACTCTAGAGATACCAAATAAGACACTTTCCATTGTGGTAGGAAAACTAATTAAAGGATCTTAACATTCAAATAGACAAAGGATATAAAGTAAGAAAATTAAATTTTATTCACCTCACATTATTAGAGAGGAACTGAGGGAGAAACTTGCAGGGTGATCTTTGTGTCACATTATACCTCCTCATGCTTTAGAAGATATATTGACTTCTATGTCAAGAGCAATCATTTCCTGTTCAAAGATATATGTGACCTTTTGTGCATCTTTGCAGGCAGAACAAAATGAAGACAAGAATAAAATATATGCTCTATATTTGGGTTTTTTTTTTTCCATTTTAACCATAATCACAAGTCTTCTTATGAATGGTACAGCTTGGTAATCACTTCTGAAGTTAAAGCATCATCTTCTCTGTGGTTTATGTCTTTTATTTTTACAGGGGTCCAGACTTGCAATGGAACAAAATGGTGGCAACGCCAGCTACAGAGAACAGAGTTGCATCTGGATGCTCCAGATTTTTAGGGAGAGCTGCAGATGTTTAAAAACAGTGAAAATCATACATAATGACAACCTGGAATATTTTCTTTTCTTCCTTCTCAGTACTTTGGGCACAGAATTGACTCCTGGCTTTGGAAGGATGAAAGGAGATTTTTTTTTTACTGATTGAAAACCAGTACTGTGGTCTTTACGCAAATATAAATCTACATTCTTCATTCTGTGACTTCTTTCAAATCAACTCTTTCTAAATCCTTTCCTTGTGGAGGATCATCTTCTCCTCAGCTTTTGTGAGGTGGAAGGGTTGGTTAATCCCAGATTTCTTTAGAGGGATGAGTCCTTACACTCATCTATATTGTTGGAGAAATGGGCTGACAAGAACCTCATGGACTTAAAAGGGAAGTGCAAAGTGCTGTAACTGAGGTGAAACAATCCTGGGCACAATTACTCATGCTGGGAACCACCCAGCTAGAAAGCAGCTTTGCAAAACAATAACCTGGGGAGCCAGGATCTTTCCAGAGCTGCCCAGTGACGGGACCAGTGGCAATGGGCACAGACCTAAACACAGAAGCTGCTGTCTGAACATCAGGAAGCACTTTGTTACTGTGAGGGTGATGCAGCACTGGCAGAGGCTGCCCAAGCAGGTTGTGGATCCCCATCCTTAGAGATAAAAAACATGTCTTGACATGGTCCCGGACAAACTGTCTGTGTGGTTCTACTTGAGCAGGGAGGCTTGGACCAGATGACCTCCAGAGATCTCTGCCAACTTCATCCATGCTGTGATCATGCAATAGATGTCTCTGACTCCAATCTTGTAGAAAATAAAGGGGCTTGCTTGTTCACATGTGTCAGTTCAAGCTTAGGACATCAGTACAAGGTCTATCTTTAAATAATCAGATTTGAAAATGTTATTATTAGGACCAGTTTCTTGTAATCTGTTTCAATGCTGTACTTTTATGAAGAATGCACAAGCCCCAGCCCTAATTGGCTATTAGCTAGTCAATTTAATTTGTATTTTTTTCACCCAACCCAATATTCTTTCCAAATAGAACAATGTATTTTCTGTTTCATTTAGTGCCTTTAAATCCATTAATTTCCTCTTACGAGAATACGATTGCTTTTTCCTGAATAATAATTACTTATAAATAGGATTTTTCACTGAAACTGGAAAAGCACCAGTCTAAATGGTCCTTTGAGTGTGTATTTATGTGCTGTAGACTAAACTGGATGTTTAAGAAGCCAGTGTGCCACTACTCAGTCAAATGTAATTATCTCTCTTCAAAGCTAGTTTCACCCTCTCAGTCATATATGTATTTGTTTTCTCTGCTCATGTGATTGATTGCCCAGAAGAATGAACCTCTTTATCCACAGGCCACCTATGCTGCTTGTCTCTTTTTGACTTTTGTGCCTCCCTATCTAAACCCTGACCACCTAGATAACAACTAGCTGAAATCCTCTTTAGAATTGCATACATTCATCACTGAAACGTGCCAGTTTGTGTTCAGTATAAGAGGAGATTGTATATCTTCTGTGTGATAGTGAGAATGCAACTTGATATGAAGGAATGCAAACATGCTCTTACAGTTGATTTTTTTCTGTACTTTGGCAACAGCAGAAGGACTATCATTGACAGTCTGGTCTTTTGAAACCTTAATTTAGTAACTTGTTAATAAGAGTGTGCAGGATCTAACTGTTGATATTTCACTTTGTTTCCCCATGGGCTTCCAAATTATATATATCAGCATTAAAAACCAGTGAAAGTTTTATTTGCTAGGAAGAGTGAGTTAAGTGTGTGAAGTTATATTTGTGTGTACTGGGGAACGTTTGTACAGTTGTATATGTGTGTGTGTGTGTATGTAGATAGACATATATCTGTGGATTTTCAGAGAGAATGATCTTGATATTTCTGAATTTGTTGTCAAATAATTCAAATTGTCCTCTTGAAGCCAGTTTTTATAAAGTGTTTATACAGGTTCTGAAAAACCAGAGATACTTCAGAGCTACTGAATTCTGCAAAAGGTAGTCTGTTTGGGGGCTTGAAGCACAGATATAAAAGGATATACAGTCAGTTATGCAAAGGAACTTGGGAATGTTGACATTTAGTATCATCACACATAACACTGAAACGTCTAGATAGCTCCTCATCTAGGTTGTTCTGAGCCTAAAATGCAAATTATTTCTCTAAATTCTTTACATATCTAGACCACAGAGCAAACTTTAGATGTCCAAAGGTAATTTAGCCAGCACTTGAAAAAGGTGGCAGTGACAAAGATATGCTTAAACTGCCCACAGGAGGTGCCAGGAAGTGACTGGAATCCTCTTTTGAGGCTTGCACTAGGATTTACAGCCTGGAAAACCCTCTTGTAATTATATGCCTATAACATCCTGGCAAACGAAGTAGTCATCTTGAATGCAAGACTCCAGGCTCTAGTCCTTCCAGATCTCTAGTTTGTATTCTTGGGCAATGGATCTGCAGCTTTAACTCTTCCTACTAAGATTCTGTGTATGCACAGAAACCAATTCAAGAAACAGGAGTCAGAATAAGAAAAAGCAGGAGCAGCAGCAATTCTACAATCTTCCACTGTCAAACTCAGAAACAATCAATGCAGTGTTCATACTATGGACCTGAGTTACTACTGCTAGGCTGCGTTGTTACACCAATATGATCACATCATCCTACATGAATTTTGAAAAACTTTTCTATTCTGCAATGGATAAGGCTGCAATTTAAAATTACTTTAGCCTTACTGCAACAACAATTATGACAGCCTTTTCTTTTTCATATGAGATCTATGAACAATGACCTAATCTAGAAAGACACTTTTTTTTTTCCTGCTAAATACAGTCTGATAGACATCAGCAGGATGAGATCTGAATGAAATACAACACAAAGGAACTCTTCTGTTGCTTTTTTCACTAAACTCCACAACTGTAAAAACAAAAGGCAAAATTAATGAAGCAGAGTGGAAAATGAACACATCATTGATTAGATGCTTGGTTTTGTAGTTAATAGCATTTAAATAATATAATGACTAGGTGTTCCTCATGAACCAGTTAAGACACACTGGTGTTTCTGAGGATCAGTAGGCATGGAAGTTATTATTACAGTATTTTCATATGATTTTACATAACAGTTTCTCTCTCAATCTTTTTTTTTACAACAGTCATGCAATACATGTATTTTTCCATAAAAAATGTGAATTTTCTGTTGTTAAAACCAGGCCAATTACTACAGTCAGTGAACAATAGCTTGTACATATCAATTATAGAAACAAAAAGCCACAACTAATGTACCCACAAACGTAAAGTCACTTTCACGGAACTAAGTGTGTACAAACCATGTAAGACTTGAGTAAACATCAGCCTCAAATAAGGAACTGGGGGTGGTTTGACATTCATTTGCAGTGTATTTGTATACATAAGATTTACGGACCCAACCTCCAATATAGTGCCTGAGAATACTTGTGAGAAGGATAGTTTAAAATATTATTCCACACACTACATATTTAAATGCTAGGAACATGGTTGAAATATTTATACAAGGGAAAGTAATTTTATTTATATTTAAACCTCTTAGATCTACAATTTAGATGGCTTTGCATTTAGACTGGGTGTAATAAAGTTTATTTCCTCATACTACAGGTGGATAAAGGAATTCTAACAGTATAATTAAAGTATGGCAACAACTATGTTGCTATCAGATTCTGATGGCTATCAAGAGAGAGAGGAAAATACAAAGAGTGGAAATTAATTCACACACTAATGAATTTTTTAATTAGTATTTAAAACCCCAAACTTCAGCAGTATATTTCCCTGTAGGGAACAGTATAGAATCATCCAGGTAATTAGACCAAGTGAAGATAATAAAACAAACTTATGGATATAATGTGATAAAAGATGTTTGAAGGTCAACAGAAGCAATCAAAGCAAGGACAGAAATTCACCAGATGAAGATAAGGTCTCAGTACCACTACACCCTTTCCCTTTCATTTCCTAAAAATTCTGCAAATGTTCTGAATTCAAGTTAAATAATTGAAAATCTAAGTATATGATGGTTGGCATTTCACATCAGTGTTCAAACTCATCTGGGCATTTAAAATTATTTATAATTTTCTTATTATTATCACCGGTTAACAAAGAAAATTCTTCTAATACTCTGAATCACACATTCCTTTGTTTCCCAATCATGATGTTTGTGTTGGGTTGTTGCCACTGAGTGTATGCTGCCCACCCAGCATATGCCACCATATGCTGGCATATTGTGGCTGTGCTGGAGGTGAGGAAAGTCAGAAACAGTGAAATAGCCAGGATGTCTTTGCCTCTGTATCCCGCTGATGACAGTTTGGGTAGTACTTTTTCTTGTACCTTGATGCTCTAAATGCATTTCTTACTACAGTCAAGTTGGATGGGAAGATGCAGAGAAAAACGGGATAATCCTTTTTTCTATCCATAGCCCTCCTGTCTCCTGGCCAAAGGAGTAGGTTGACTTCCGGCCTTTGAAGTGCAAATAGTAATTTATTGCCTCCCTGGAGCGAGACAAAAGCAAGGAAGGAGTGAGCCTCAGATTTTGTGCCACCCTTAGCTCATGTCTTGGCCTCCAGGCATGCCTTAAACGAAAATAAATTAGTCAGAATTAAGTTTTTCTGACACTAAATTAACATTTATTTTAAGAGCTTAAATTTTTTAGGCCTAAGGCTCATCTCTCTGGTTGATTTGAATTTGGCCATGTTAGATTTCATCCTGTTTTACAGGAATGATAGAGAGTTTTTATAAAGGCTTTAGGGAAACTCCAGGCAGCTACAGTGATAAAATACAATGTGTTTACAGCACTGAAGCTACTCCTCAGTACACATATAGACTGAGAAAGGGTGAGACAGGAAGCAAAGATAACCAATAAATGTTTACAGCTATGTAAAGCAAAGCCATTCTGTTGAGCTGCAGCCCTCAAATTCACCCATTCCCAACCCCTGGCCCCAGTCTGACAGTTCACTGCATGTGAAGCAACCCCTAAAGACAGTGAGTTATAAGATGACAGGCCTTTGTCTTCAAACAGAAATATGTTACTGTACTGTGATCTCATCTGTGATATCCACAGCTTGTCCTGGTTTCAAAGCAGACTGAGCAGAAAACTCCCCCACAAGCTCAAATGAAATGCACGCTATTTTGGCTACCCCATCTGGGGTTTTGACAAGATTTAAAGCAAATCCTCCTCTCAAACTACTTGGACAATTTCTTTTCCCTAGAGAAGCAGTTCTAGAACTGTCTTGTGAATTTTCTTGGCACCCGGTATTATTCTTGTCACTTATTCATTATGCCTTACATCAGTGCATTGTTTCATCCCAAGAATATCTGTAGTTGCCATCTGTCTAGAAAACACGGGTTGATGGCAGGATAGTGACCTCAGCTCCCAAGTCAATCACCAACAATTTAGGAAGAAAGCAATGACACCCTTGATTTCCAAATATTGGAACTGCTTGTTTATAGTAATATAATTTCTCCTAATGAATCTATCCAGAAGTATGTTTAGAGTACTTGGAATGTTATTACAAATAGGGGAATTTATTTTTCACATTTTATGAATTCATATGTTTGGACAAATGACTTCCAGTTTTATTTCCTTCACTAAACTTTATGTGCACATGGCAAGTAGCTGTTACTAATTTATCTGAATACATCATTCCTAAATATGACCAGTCTTAAATACCAAATAAAAACCTCTTTTTGTAAGAAAAAAACCCCCTCTGACCTTCAATATTTGAGAAAATAAGTTTAAATAGAGAACTGTAAACATTTTCTTACTAAAACCTTTTTTTCTAGTTTGACAACTGTCAAAATTTAAAGTTAATTTAAATGGAAGGGAATTCTGGTGCACTCAGTGTCACTTTTTACTTGAATGTAATTTTGTCCAGGCTTTAAAAGTTAGATCTAATGCTCACAATGAAAGGAAAATGATCAATGCTTTCAATTTTTTTGTGATTCGGACTGGTTTCTATCAGTTCATTATGAGCTATTCTTGATGTACTTGTCTGCAGCCAGGTCACACGCAAAGAAAGCAAGAAAACAAGTATATATTAATATGAAAATATAATTTATTTTCTCCACTGTGTCAATCTCCACTGTTTCCTCTTGACAGTGTTGCAGTTCTCATGCAGGTTATTCTATATTAATGTGAAATGCATCCTGCTAAGGAAGAGTGGGAAGGTTGCTTCTGAGGTGCTACTGTGATTTGGCACAAGATGCTATAAAACTCAGTAATTCTCAGCACATGCCTCTCAGCCTGGAATAGACTTTTTAAAGCTTTCTGCAAGAAACACAAAGCTAGGTTCTATTTTTATTGTGGATTTGGGAGAGTGTCAAATTGCCTTATAGCAAATTTGAAAGGACAACTTAGCTCAAATACTTAATTCGTGTTTGAAGCAAATTATATCTGGAAAGAAAAAACAGTAAAATGCTTAAATCCTGTAATGCATCAGTAATGAATATTGACTTTATGACATGAAAAGAACAAACAAAAAGAGAAAGCAAAATAAGTTGTAAAGACCACTATTTTACAAGCTGGCTTTTAAAAGCTGATATATTGTGGTGCCTTGAAACACCATGTGAAGTACCAGCCCGTGGTTTAGTCTTTGAGGCCAAGAGGTATCTCTGGCTACCTGTCTGAGGGAAATAGCAGTTCTGTGCCTTGTCCTCTGTGATCAGTGTGTGTCATCAAAATATACAGGTGTGGAATGTATGATGAATAACAAAATCTGCAAACCCATCAATACCTCCAACTGCACTGTGGTTTTTGTGGGATTCTAAGCTAGCAGCTTCTCAGTGGCTGAGGCTGACCCAACAGAGCACAGCCATGGGACAGGAGGGACTTCCACCCTGTGTGATCCATGGTCTAGCTCTGCTGTGGAGAATGGCGTGGATGCAGAGCAGCCTGACTCTCTTTTTCACCTCTCTGACTTTTTGTACTAGATGTCACCAGCTGGGGAGTGAGCAGTCAGTTGCCTCTGTCACAAGGGATAATGGCGCAGGAGGGAAGCACGGTGCCATCCAACCACGGCAGGGGAAATATATTTGGAATGGTAAAAGAGTGGGCTGACAGAAAAAGTGTCAATCAAAAGATTGAAAAGCATCTTCCTGCTTACGTGCCACTTAGTAGATCTTTGTAGAGAGCAAAAGTAGCAGTTTATTCAATGCATCTTGTATGGGAATAAATGCAAAAAGGCAGTAGCTGAAGCCTGAGGTGGATGTCTGTTCATAATTATAAACCATAACAGATCATACTGCATATCTGTTATACTTCTCCTCCATTGATATTAAATAAAGGCATTAAGAAGGTGAAGTTAATCCTGTAATTACACCATACCTTTCTATACTTGCAGTGCATATTTCCTGCTAAAAAGTTCCAAGTATATTTTATTGACCAAGGCCTCATTGCTGTAAAATAGACTTTACAAATAAACATGTCTATTTTTTAGAGACAGATGCTGTCTTCACCCCTGTGGAAGATGTTTGTTATGTCCTTGAAGTCACCCACTGGTGGAAAGTAGTCTGAAGTATTGTATCATTTACCTACTACAGGCCGGGAAATACAGGCAAAATTTAGGCATATAAAATTAAATTACTCATATTACACTGGTCCAGGGTTAACTGTATGCTTAATTACATAAGTGTTGCATAATCACCACAAGATTCTTAATTTCAAAAGATTTCTTTACATAGTCACAAAATACTTCATGTGTTTTCCTACTGCTTAAAAGGTGTTTTGATGTCAGGTATCAATATGTCTACCTTACAGATTGTCTTAAACTGTACAGCTATCAAAGCACTCCTTTACCAACTCACCTTAGCACTCCACTTAACAGAACTGCATTGCCTAAGTATTATTTAAGACTTTAATAGTAATAATGGTTCTTTTAGGAAATGCTATTAAGAATGGAAGTTATCTTAAATCATGTTAACTGTCACTGAATAATAGTAACCCATCAGTGAGTAATAGCAGCAATAAATACAGTAAAATTATTTTAAAGGCATAAGGTAAGGTCTTCATTTTATTTTTTGCAAGAGTCGCAATATTCATGAATTAAATAAGATATGTGTTCCTACTGTTTGCAGGATTTTTCATTAGATAGTGGCTCAATGTATTTTGTGAATGGGTTGTTGGTGAGCCATTGGCAAAAAAAAATCAAAGTCACAGCACTATTAGTGCAACTAACCTATTGAAATTATTATGCTAAAACAGTGCTATTACGTAATTTTTTGATGGGTTTAATCAGTTATGTAATGTAGTGTGCATTCTCACCTACCACCGGAACTTAGATAATGTTGAACTATTTGGGCGTAATAACAAATCAGTTAAAAGAAAGCAGACTATGAAAGTCTCTCTCTGAAAGCAGACTCTCTCTATAAAAAAAAGTATTTTCTTCCCTTCAGGTATGACTCTTTCATTTTTTCCCTACCTTTTACATTTCTGTGCAGAACACTTTTTTACTGTTGGACATAACATTGTTTTATTAGATAGTTTATTGCCAATTAATCAGTTCAAGTGCTAGAGAAGTTGCATATTTCTGCCAAGATACCTATTTCTATATTCAGTCTGTATTTTATAGTTCCCTTAAATTGTTAGTGTCTTTTAAAAAATCAGTAGTTACTGGATAATGAGAAAATATAAAGCCAATTATATGATTTGATGAAGGTAGAATTAGTTTGGGAAGGATTTTAAATTAATTTAAAACACTTGTTTAGAAAAGTAATAGCATTTTACCTTTCCCTGAAGGACTCTGTACCTTGTATTACTGTCTTATACATAAATACAAATATTCCATGAAACCCACAGTATGTTCTCTGTCACATGATGGAATTAGTGGTGGGATACACAGTTGCAGCCAGCAGATGTCAGCCAATTATGTCTTTCTCTGAACCAGTGATTTTTTTTCCTGGAATGCTGGAATCCATCTGGCTGCAGTAGTCATCTAAAAGACACTGCAGTCCTAGTCTATCATTCAGTCAGTGAAAATCTGCCTAAATTTTAGTAAAGTATAATCCTTGTTTCCTACAGACAGTTATTTCTTACCATCCTCCATGTTCAAAGCCCTTTGAGGGGAAACTCTGTACTAGACAAATGCTGCATGTTCTCTACTTTTTATGACTTTCTGCAAAATCTGTAGAAAGACCCATTCAGATTTAGAGGAAATATCAGCCAAAATACAAGGTAACATTGGAAGAGGGATGGAATCTTTATTATTGCGGCAGGTGTCAGTGGCAGAAGTGTCACAACCTTCCCAAAAGCGTCTCCACAAGAAGCTGCTTCGGTAGGGCTGCTGCGCACACAGTTGGTGAGAGCATTTTCCCCGAGGGTCCCATGTACAGGGACGAACGGGGCAGGCCACGGAGGCACTCATGCAAGCCCTCTCTGCCACCAGAGCAGCGGGCACACACACACACACACACAGGCTGATGATAAAAGAGTCTGGGAAAGGTCTTCGTATGGGGTTCCACGGGAGGGTTTATTGCGCCCACACACATGAACGGTTCCAAGGACGAAAATGGAGAACAATGGAGGGTGCGGGATTTTATAGGGGGGTGGAGAGAGCATCAGGGCCAATGGTCTGAGGGCACAGGGGTGGTACAAAGGCGGGGCTAGGGTAAGGGAACCAATAGTGATACTGGGAGGGAGGGACTAAGGAAAAAGGGCCAGTGGGAAAGCAGGGAAAGGAGAACATTCTGGGGTACAGACACATAAGGGATAAAGGGGCAGGGAGGCCAATGGATCAATCAGAGGAAAAGAACTGGGGTACATTAACATAAAGGTACAATGCATCCTAGGAGAAGCCTTTCCTTGTTGCCCTAACCTGGGGAGGATTTCTATCCCTGGGGATGGTCCCTCTAGTGGACCCTTCCTGTCCCTTGTCCTATGAGCTTCACAAGAACAGGCTCACCAGCCCCCACACTTTATCACTTGAATATAATCCTTTGGGCATCTACCACCACAGCTAAAGTCAGGTAACCAGAGCTGCTTGATGCCCTGAAGTTTGGCCTTGACTTCAGCTTTGCTTCTCTACTTACCAGCCTCTCCTCTCATGCTGCTATTGAGTTAAAACATATGTAGCAAACCAACCATCCAAACCAACAAAACAGTAATACCTTGGACAACCTCATTTGTTGCCCACTACCAGGTTTAGTAGCAGTTCCTTTAGGAGGAGCTGGTAAAGCCCCCTCCTTTGGGGGCTCATTTTGGGAGGCAAGGCCACCTGAAGAGCTGAAAATGGTCCAGAGGATGCTGCAGCTGTAAACAGAACAGATTTGGAACACCCTGAACATACCCTGACTTCACCCATTCCTGGTTGACAAAAACCTGATTGGTATTTAGGACTGCAGCACTAGAAGGAATAGCAGGTGCCCTTAAGAAACATTTAGCTTAGACAAAGCCACAGTGTCCCTATTTCATGTACCATTACAACACAGTAGAAGTCACAAAAGTCATCCCAACACCCACATTGAATCAGCAATTGAAAACCCAAAAAATCATAATTATAACCTGCCAGAGGAAGTGAACAGAGATCAATGATCTTGCTGGTGTTTAGGTCCCTGTGTTAATGTAACTACATTAAATGTGGGAAGGGTTTTTAAGAAAAATTATCCTCCTTGTTCTTCCCTCTGGAATGAGGTTGACAACTGAACTTCATGGCCAATTGCGAGGCAAGGTACTTGAATGTAAACTTAAGTGAAAATCCTTGACATTTTCATAGTCTTAATTCAGGAAAAAGTATATTGGGTGACTTATTCATGAAGCTGTACCAGTGTAATACATTCTGAAAAAAGTCCTTTCCAGTCTTTGACCACAAGTTTGTGCCTTTTAAAGAAATTGCTCCTGCCAAATCTATTGTCAGCCTGCAGATATGCTAGGAGAAGTTCGGGAAGCCATATCTTGTTTTCTGCAATTGCCATGGCCAGGATATTTCAGCTCTGGGAAATGTTTAGGTTGTATAGAGAGATAGAGATGGTCCTAGGTCATTTGTCAAACTGTGCAACCAGTTGAATTTGGGTGATTTGGCTTCCAGAAATGCAAACCCCATCTACTGGTAGCAGAGGCAGCAATGACAGCTCTAGAGAAAGATACTGTAAAAAGGAGTTCACCACAATCTGCCAGCCCTTCTTCAAGCAGTGGGAAAGGTCTCTGGATTTGCCAACCTCGAGTAAGAGGCATGTATTTTATTTAATATTTGCAGTCTTCCTTAAGCATTGGTTCTGAGTCTATGGCAAGAATTGCAGAGAAAAATGAGTGAGAAAGGACATATATTTACCTTTTTATGAGGAGCTCTTCTCAAAGCCTTGGTCCACTGAACTCAGGAAGGTGATTTCAGCTTACTGGGGTGGATTCGGCTGCCTGAATTTCACAATGGTGCCCTTCTCAGTAAAGCCCAAGAAGCAGCATGATATCCTAAAGCAAGCTCCACTAATTTTTCACTATGTGAAATTAGTTTATTGGCACAGAGATTAAGAGGCAAACACTTTCATAATGTGTATTCTTTGTACTTCACAACGATTTTCACTGCTTTCTTCCTAATTTAGTGTTTTGTTCACTGTACAGGGGAAAATGGCAGTAGTGTTACGTATGGAAGTGTTCATGTAGGTAGACAGCTGAAATGAATTCTACTAAGTTTAACAAACAATCTTGTAAAAAGAGTTTTCAGATGTAGAAAAAAAATGCTTCATTATGAAATATAGCAAGGAAGGACAACAGGACAGAAATATTTACTCAAACCCCGGCCGGATCATTCATGTCACTTACCAGCTTCTCATTTAAATCTTCAATTTAAATTCTTCCCTGAATAACAACTATTTGTAATATTCCTTTCTTAAGAGCAGATTGACCACTGAATATTGTCCACTATTTTAACATGGATTTTAATTTTTCCAAGTATAGCTGCTGCTGATTAGTACTTTTATCTGCTGCAGTGGCACTGTGAGACCAGGGCAGTGTGAAATGGTGAGTCCCTAGCAGGCACATTGGTTTGACACACCTCAGCTGGTTCACTCAGTTTGCTGTGACACTGGAGGGGGCCAACACTCTGTTTTCTGGCAGGCGCCTTCCTGCTCTCTGGAGCTGGCAGACAGCTCAGTGTCCACGAGTTACCCCAGTTTTCACATGCAGGCTTCTTATTGCACATTAACACCAGGCCACTATCGTGTTAGCAAATAACCCAGGTATTCAGTGTTTGATAAGCCAAATATTTGAACCAGGTGACATTTGAGCATTTTTACAAAGTAACACTTTGAATAAGGCAGCTCTCACTGTTGCTGGGTGGCTAGCAATTGATCTCTTGTCATGCAAATGGAATGTTATCTACAGATGTGAAAAATCAGATTTTGGGTATGTCCAGAAAATTATTTTAGACTTACACAGATTTTGCTCATATGTTGGAAGATACACACGATTTTTCTCTATAAATAGGTGAAAATACTTAGACTTGGCTGTAGTAAATATATATACTTTGTTTAAAGTGTGTCATTTTACAGTTTGCCCTTTGAAAACTGCAAGTATAATATACATTTCCTTGGTTTGAATTTCATTTTGCTAGTGTACTCCGAGATTATGCCTTCAGCCTGACTCACAGTAGACTGAGACCTTCTTAATCTGCAGCGTTTCCTACTTCTTCTCATCTCTGTCTTTTTTTCAGTTCCAAGTGTTCTTCTGTTTGCTCTGCTTTTAATGGAGTTTTGTCTGTCCACTACCAGTGTCTAGTAGTTTGGCTTTTTTGGATATCTTTTATAATTCTAAAACTGTAAGTACTGGCACTTTTTCACACAGCTGCCAGCCATTTGCTCTCATCTGTAGTTTCTTGCACAGTGTTACTTATGGATATTTATAGAGTGTTGTTAGTACCTATATATATCAGAAGTGAGCAATCTAATTATACAGCTATGTCACTTTAAAGATATGGTGATGTGTGTGAAACTGGTCAGATTTACTGCCACTTCATGGGTTATCATACATTAGATGGCTTACTGTGCCCCTTGTCTTGCATGGCTGTGGAGTAGTGTTATGCTAAATTTATTCAGCTCTGAGCTGGATCATTCTGAAATGCAAGGACTTAAACCTGTTTTAGTTAAACAGGTATAACAATGTTATTGTTGATATATTAGAGAGAAACTGATATAGTTATTCTGAGGAGAATAAACTATGCTCATATAACCTTATAAAATTCCTCTTTGTATTGTCTGTACCAATTTAACTGTTTTAATTCAAGTGTTCAAATTGTTGACTAAACCAGATATAAGTTCTCAAAAAAACCCCCTCTGCCTGTCCCTTGGCTGGGATGGGGACTCTATGATTTTGTTTCTATAACATCTAGTCCACGTCCTCTTTCAGGCATCTATTTCCTACTGCACTTTAATTACTGTGAGCAAAGTGCTTATATCACATCAACCTGTAATCCTAGAAGTACTTCCTCTGTTGCTCCCTGTTTTCTTTCCTTTCAGTTAACATGAACAAACTAAACCATCTAATTAAAAACTCCTATTCTCCTAAAAATTCAATATGTCCTTCTTGCACAAAAGAAAGGACAGCAAAAAGATACTGGTCACGTCTCTCTCCCCAGTCTAGCACAGGGATTCAGTCCTCCATGGTACAGGATCGTTTAATTCCAAAGCTTTAAAATGTGTTTAACCTAATGAATGTGAATACATTAAAGAAAACAGAAATTTCAATGCTCTAGGCGCTCTGCAGCATTGAACTTCAAGGTGGTCCCTTAATAAAACATACCATTGCTAGTCATTTTGTAGGAGGGGACAGCTGGTGCTTCAGATTAAGACAGACAAGAAGTCTGAAATGTCATGAGTAGGTGAAATAAAATAGTTCTGCAACTGACCTGACTGATGGGGAGACAAAGCATGGTATTTGGGAGTCAGTAACTTCAGTGCTCAATACTATTACCTCTACGTTCTCTGAGACAATGTTTCAAGAGTATACTTTTTTAGTACAAGAAGGTGCTTTTGAAAGAGCATTTCACAAGACTGGTAAAAATGATAAGAAGGATAAAAAGAAGTATCAGGTTTTTTTTCTGTTTTCATCTGAAATGAAATAGAATATAATAGAATATATAGGGCAGATAGAATATGTAGAAAGCACCAATTCAGCTTTCTTTAAGTACAGAGATTATTTAGCTTCTAGATAAGGCAAGAGCATTTTTTATTTGCTGAGATGGTACTGTCGGGGCAGGTCAGGCAGGTTGTGTACATGCTTTCCTCCCTAACACAAAACTTCCAGAAACATCTCTATGGGAGAACTTGCTCATTGCTGGGTCTGGTGTTTCTATGTTGGACTGAGAAGCTGTTCAAGCAGCACTGCACAAGCAAGAAACAATTAATTCTGCAGTGAAAAATCTTACATAAAAATGAAGCAATTGTTCTGAAATATAACAAAATCAGGTGTGAACTCTTGTTCTTCACTACCATGATATTTTTGGTTGGATTACATTTGCTCCTCATAGATAATTCTACTTCCATTTGGTCATTCAGAAGAGGGTATTGTGATGATAACACTAGATTTAATGAAGCTCCCTTCTTAGAATAGATTTCCACAAAAAAATTTGACAAATTCTTGTGCTCTTCCCAGTACTTCCGGTACTACTCCCTGTTTAATGAAAATTAAAGGTATGTCCAAGTGCATCATCATATTTGTATCCTGAGAACTGACATTTAATTCATGTTTATGTAAGGCAAACAAGACAGTCAATGTCCTTATGTTCTGTGCTATAATAACTGAATTCAATACAATAAATTAGTGTACTGATTAGAAACATTTTCTTTGTAAATGCTTATAAGGGTAGATGGTGTCTCATCTTAAAAATGGACCTTTATCTTAATGAAAGCTTTCAGAGTCAAAATGTCAAGGTGACCTTATGGAACACCATGAGTTAAATCTTTTAGTCAATATTGCACTCTGAATATACTGATTTTTTTTTTCCCCTGAGAAAACTGTAGTGGAAGAGTGATCCACTCATACTAGTTTTCATTTGGTTTTGGGTATTAAAGTAATATTCCATTGTTACTGTATTTTTCCTAGATACCATTTGTATTTGTTAGGACATGTTTGAGAAATCCTGTAATTTTCCCTTTCGCTCAGAAAAAAAGTCCTATTACTTTATCTGCCAGACTGAGTGTGAATATTTAATGGATAATATGGACCTGTCTCACTTTTGCTAGTAAAATGTCCCAATTTTATTGCCATAATTGTCACAATTTTATTGCCATAATTTTCACTATTTCACATTTAAATAAACATAAGTTTTTACCAATAATTATGGAACAGCTTAGAAAATATGGAAAAACAGAATAATGACAGAGATATGTCCACTTTGCACACACATGCATTTTTTCTGGAGACTGTCCTGGGTTACAATGTATTCTATTACCATGAGCTGTTGAGACCAGGTATAGCAATGTTCCTTGCCTCCTCCCTCTGGACTATCTCCTGTTAATGGGCCCAACAATGCCTTGCTGTATGACTCAGAGATAACCCGAACCTGGACTATCTCCTGTTAATGGGCCCATCAGTGCCTTGCCCTATGACTGACCATCCCATTGTGAGATGCTCCGCCCAGGGGGAAGGAGCCAAGCATTACAACCAGGATAAAATCTGGGGCCTGGAACAGCAGAGGCAGACTTACCTACTGGGATCCCAGAGGACAAGATCTACACCACTGGATTTTCCAAGGAAGACCAGACCCTCCTACAACACTGCTGGACCTTCAGAGGAAGACCAGACCCTTCAACAGAACCATCACTCCCGGAGGACTGCAGTCACCATCTAATTGGACTGTTACCAACCCCCCGATTATCAGGGGGTCAGATTTGTGCTCTGACCTTGTAGGTGGGTTGTTTTTTTGCGCTACTGCATTTATTTTATTTTTCCTATTAAATTGTATTTCTGACTTGGACTCTCTCACCAGTTTGTTTTCAAACTAGTACAGAGACACAAGCAAGCTTAATTAATCTCCCATAGATTGCCTTTAAGAAGAAATTATAGTTAAACTGTATAGCAAACAAAATCTTGTTTATTTACATAAATATGGTATCCTGTCACCTTGAATAGGATCAAACTGGAAATGTTTTTCATTCTCAGTGCCTTGATGCCCTTTTGATCTTGAGCTCTCTGCTGAATGTTCTCTCCAGGATACATGCCATTGTAGTTTAGGAAAGGTTGAGCTTTCCCAAAAGTTTCTCATGAGCTGTCACACAGAAACTTTCCGTAGTGCAATTTAACTTAGCATACTTTTACTTTTTAAAATTTTGAGGTTAGTTTATTCAGCACAAAAAGAGTATAAAGAAGAATCAACATTTTAATTTCAGGGGACTATTGCTTTAGATTGAGAATAGCAAAACAAGAAAAAACAAAACCAATATGCAATATTTGTGTTTTCTCTGCTTGCATTGATATGGCTGCCTTTCCTTGCAGAGTATTTAGAGATCCAATTAACAATGATCAAGAAAATGCTCAGTGTTTGTGTAATGGAATTAAACAGAGGTATGCACTTAGAAATCCATCACGTAATTCAGATTCTCCTTTTCCTTTAAAGTGACCTTAATTTGTTGAAGTTCTTTTTAACACATGTACACCAAGTGAAACAAAAAATACACATTAAAAATTTTCCCTTAACTTAAGTAAATATGGACTATTGGAGGATTAAAGTGTAAAGAAATCCGCTCTATAGAAGAATGCAAGAATGCCACCAGTGGCTTATTGTCCTTTCCTACAGACATAACTATGAGAGGAAAAAAGAATTTTTAACACCTTTTGTAAGAGTAGGAGGTACGAAGCAATTTGGTACCACAGTTCTTTGGCAAAACAGTGCCCAATTTCAGACAAGAGAGTCAATTGTTCACCTGTGGGTAAGGGAAGAACATTGAACAGTGACTTAGGTTCAGTGGATGGAGTCAGGGGTGAATTTCTGTACCTCAAGTATGCAGCCACCTGTGAGAAAATAAACAGGTTATTTATCTTCTGCTTTAGTGAAGCACCACAAAAATTGTTGCACCTGTCTGTTTTCTTATAATCTCTTTTATCTATCTGTCACGGATCCAAACTATTTCGTGGCTTACAATAGTCCCCAATGATCTCCTTTACCTAGAGCTGTACATCTTCACACTTACGCTAGCATCTGAAAGGACTGGATGTTTCAGTTTAAGACCATACTTGTCAAAAATTGATAAAACAGGTGAATGAATGAATGAAACCTCTGAATAAATGTCTGAATATTTCCCATGGTAAATGAAATGTCTGAATAAAACCCAACATCACCCCTCCTCACACAGAAGATTTTAGTTTAACCAAGAGAACTAGACTGAATTAAACCAAACATGAGAGATAAAGATGGTAAACATGGTTTTGATGGTCATATAGGGGAAAAATCATTAAAAGAAGTCAATGAAAATTTACCCAGAAAATCAGAAATACAGCTAAATCTGTGTGTATTTATGACGGCTGTGTATTTCAGTAACTGTGGTTTTTCATGTATCCTTTTGTCATTACAGAGACCCCTGGTAATTTAAATTCATGACAGGAAACCACACATGGGAAAAGAGTACACAGATACTTAAAAAAGGTTGTATAAAGAAGTAAAATGACATCAGTGACTCCTCATCTACATCTCTTATGCTGCATCTTTTCCTCTCTTTGCTTCATGATTACTGGCTTAGTGCTGTTTTAAAGAAAAACAACACAGAAAATTAATTATGTTTGAATATCATCAGGCTTGCCTAAAGATACTGAAAGTTAACCTTAGTTTCATAATAATTTTCAAAGCTCATTTAGTAGCCTTGTACAAAACAGGCCATACTTTTATATGTATGTTCTGTGACCCATCAAATTAAATATACCACTTAAGCTGCCTAGCATACCCAGATATTTTTGTAGGATAAAGAAATATCATTATAATTACCTATAATTAGCTGATTTTTTAATGTTTCATCTTGATTTTAAATTCCTTAGCTCCATTCTCCTTTGTGTGATCTCATTTAACACCTGGAAGACCTTTGAATGAAACATGTCTGTTCAGGAAATATGTCACTCATTTCTTTTCCTGATGTCTTTAATAATTGTGTCCCTGATTCCATCTTACTCTCAAACAAATGCTTTATGCTTTACACTGTTTTATGCTGTTCCTTCTGAACCAAGGGGTCTGTTCAATACAACTGAACATTTCAACGTACTGCGTTGTGTTCTGAACCAGAGACTAGATTAACTAAGCTTTAGTTTTGTACTGTTTCCTGTTCCCAATAAGACCAATGTATTACCAAATCCACTCCTGGAGAACTTTGACATTTTAGAGGCCAAAGGTGTATTTA
Source organism: Gymnorhina tibicen (assembly GCA_013399875.1). NCBI lineage: Eukaryota > Metazoa > Chordata > Aves > Passeriformes > Artamidae > Gymnorhina > Gymnorhina tibicen. The sequence goes on from VXAZ01006872.1 coordinate 294,429, forward strand.
TTCATGCTTGCTGCACAAGACAGTTTTAATTTGATTTCAAAACAGCTAGATAGAGACAAAATTAAACATTAGGCTATTATTAGGCATTATGTTTACATTTATCCATATAATATGACATTCAACTTGAATATGTGATAATGCATTCCCTACTAATTACCTTTCTGGTCACTTTTATGACCCTTGTCAGAGTTTTATCTGGGCATCTTGTAATCATTAATGGGCTTTTTCTTTACTAAGCACCTGAAAGGTAGGGACATAATGGGCTCTAAAATAATAAGAATGAAGATAGAGAAGACCATGACTTATAAAGTTAAATAACTTCTGTCACACAGAAGTGAGCTGCAATTTGGAAGTATATATATCCAGAGTACAATTCTCTATTCTAGTCACTAATTTACACTTTGCTTATTGATTATTTAATTTGATCAAAGAAGTTACTGAATGGCAAAATTTATTCTTCTCTTTAGTGATTAGCTTCATTACTGGTTTTGGTGCCAGTACATTTTTCTCTCTTAAAGGCAGATGATTTATTTTACTAGGCTTTTCAGTTGAAACATTAAGGTAGTAATTACTAGTATCTGGTTTGCATTGTTCAAACATCATCACTGTAATTTTCCCTATCATCTCCTTAGCCCTCCCTGATTTTTCCAAAATAATTTCAAATAGTTTAATAAATGTATTTTTAGTAATTCCCTTAAAAGTATGGGATGATAAGTGGGCATGTCTTCTTATATGTTACATTTCCCAAAATACATTCTTTTTTCATGAAAAACTTTATTGAAATTATTTCCTACTTATTTATAGCACTTTACTCATGCTAGAAGATTGGTTATATATGAAGAAGTATTAAATATTCGTATGTTTCAACACCTTTCAGGAAAATGATGTCACTGAAGAGCAGATTTCAACAACTCTACCCAGTTTTGTCTTTCACAAAACTTAAATAACAATTAACTAAGGATGTGATACAAGTCTAAAACACTCTCATTGGCTGCAAAAAACTTCTAAATACGATAGTGAAAATTAATCAAAATACTAACACGTTCTCCCTGAAGATGTGGTTATTTTTCTCTTTCAGGAGACCAGCCTAGCAAGCAAGCACTGTTTCAGGGCTAAATTTTGAAGGAAACAAGTTTTAAAAAAAACAAATATGGGAGAGAATGGGAAAAAAAGGTGTAAGTTTTCAGACATGTATTTTGGACAGTGTGGGAAATTCACATCTCTACTCACTTTCTGGAAGATCCAACTGTGTCCTCCAAGCCTGATGAAGATGCTCTGTTTTCTTTCCTTTTCAATTAGAAGCCCTTGTGAAATTTGCCAGTCATGCTTTACCCAGGACTTTGTAAACACTGGATGTCTGGGAAAGTAATCTAAGAAACTAGCAACTTCAGTTGTAATGTGGCAAGAATCTCTATCAACCACTGGCATTGGGGAGGATATATGTAATTCTAAATTCTGAAGTGGTCAAAATTCTTCAGACTCTATTTCATTATTCTGAGCATGATATTCATCTTTGATGGAATGATAAGTGCATCTTTCACTCATTTGGCAAAGATTCACGACTTCTGATTGGACCCATCTCTTAAATTATTTTTTTTTGGAGCTGTGTTCTTTCACATAATGGCCCCTTTCATTTTATATGCAGCAAGATCAATTTGAGGTCAAGTTTTTTCTTGCAGAGTTAAGCTGAAAGCAAGTTGTTCTGAACTATATATTACTCTTTGTCTCCTTTTTTACGTTTTATATATATATATATCTTTTCAAATTCTAACATAAGCTATCAGGTTGCACAAAATTCAATAGATGAATCATAGAATTTTAGTTTTTGATGTGTATCTTTCAAACTACAAACATCATCATGTTAAAACTAGATGCAGTTTAAATGAAGGGGTTACTAATTAAAACAAGACAAATACCATAGAGCTGGTAGCTTTTGCAGGCTGTACTGTCCACGCAAATCTATAATTGAAAATCAGATAATATCTTTCACTTAGTATTTTGATGTAACCATTGTGCTTGATTTGTAATATGCACAAACCATTTGCACAACTGCTATGTTACATTGGGTGTCTTCTCATCTCATTTATACTATACCTGTGTCATGTAGCTCACCCAAATTTAATAGCATTATTGGGTAAAAAATAAGTAACATTCAAAAGAAAGAACCTCTGCACAACAAAACTGTTGACTTTCATCTTTCAACGAAGAAGTTGTTTAATTTTTCTGGCGGTGCATTGCACTGTAGCTCATCTTGAGTAACTTGTCTTGATAAATCTAGGTGCCTTCCCTGTTTAATTAATTCAAACTCAGCTAATAAAAGAAAAGTTTATTGAAAAATTTTAGCAAATTGGATCTCTGTTTACGTAACAATATCTACTGAGAGTTATTTTGTCTCAAAAGCTGAGAAGCTGTTCTCTGACAGGAGAATTCTGACAGAAGAAACAAATTTACCCCAGGAGTTTAAAACAGGCATTTA